>JAQBSW010007216.1:0-42400 GCA_029291075.1 Eudiplozoon nipponicum
CCCAGTCTAATCGAGTACCCTAGGATTTGTGCACATACGCACTCTTACATTTTTAACACGTGATCAAACTGATTGAGACAAGCGAGGGTCTTTTTGACATCTGTTCACTGCTGTTCAAAATCATGTGAGTCTATGATTTCATCATCGATAAAAGAATAGGTACGTGGAATTTTACTTAAAATTTCATTCATGAATCTCCCAATTGTCTCTGACGTATTGCTTAGACCAAAGTGAATACGAGTATATTCAAATAACAGAGCTGTCTTCATAATGCTTTATTCCAAGGGAGGAATCTCATGTTAAGCCGATTTAAACCAATTGTTTACATCTATTTCATCAATAAAAACTTTAACATTTTCCGATAACGATCCAAAATTTTCACTTGCCTTATAGTTCCATAATCGCCTCATGATCTCAAATCACCAACGTGTTGTTTGGTTACATGTGAATCGGCGATGTGCATAGATTAAAGCTAGAACAAATTATACCGTTCGCGAGCCCGTAACAATTTTTCTGAATTAAGGATCGAGCTCTGGCAAGGACTTGCGAGCTTTTAATTACTATATCGTGCCAATTAGTTAATCTGGTTGTGGAGATTGCATCGGATATTTCACTATTTGTGATCCAAGGAAACTTCTAACAATCTCACGTACTGGGGAGTGGGAGGTTTCGAACGAGACTGCTCTTCAATGCAAAAACCAAGTGATTGTCCTACCAACAAAGGCGTGCACACTTAAATTCGTGACTGAGTCAAACAAGGTATCTTTGGCTGTATCGATTATTAGTTCATTCCTCGACTGGAAATCTTGGCCTAAAATGCAATATTGCATGACCAGGACGACAAATGACAACGGGAATACACGACGTAGACCAAAATTAACTCTGAGATTTGTCTAAACATGTATTATTATTGAATGACAGTTGGCGGCTTTTAAATGTAATACATTGCTGCATGCAACTTAAAAAATCGGCTTATCTAACGATATTGCCGCATCTTTATCGACCACAAATGCGATCCGCTATAGTAGATCGCCATCAAACAATAACGACGAGATTTGCTAAGTAACATAAATAATACGCGCCGACCTTACTTCATTTGTACGAGTTTGCAAATGTTTCTGAACGTTATTCATGAGTAAACTGTCAAGGGCCGTCGTGGAAATTTACACACGTACGACCTTGACTCGTGTTCAAGCAATTTCTAGTTCTATTTTCCCATATACAATGATTTATACAAAAATTATTATGACTATATGTGCTAGGTGTTGCGAACTTAGTAACAAATTAGTTCAGTTGTCATCAGAAGGATAAAACAAATTCAGCATGAACGGAAAGTATAATCTCCTGGGTACATTCGTTTCGTGCTTACTGGCGACTCATCAGTAGGAGCCCGTATTACGCCCTTTAACCACTATATATTTGGGTGAAGAATGTGGTATAATAGGACGGTACATTCTGAACCCATATATATAGTTGTTAAAGGGCGCAATACTGGCTCCTACTGATGAGTCGCCAGTAAGCACGAAACGAATGTGCCCAGGAGATTATACCTTCCGCTCATGCTGACTCTGGTTTATCCTTCTGGTGACAACTGAACCAATTTGTTACTAGGTTCGCAACACCTAATACATACTTGCATATATTAGGTCTTCGCAACAAACAGTATTTAACAGTTATTATGACTGACCGCTGTGGGACACCTATCTGTCTGTGTGCGACTGGCTGGTTTTCTGCAGACTGATGCTGTGCTTGGTTTGATGATAGTGAGGGACCAGATTCTCGTTACAAAGACGCATGCTTTTGCAGAACGAAACCCTTCAGGTTATTGTTCTGAATTGGTTCTTGCAAATTTGATATTATTCTGTTTAACGGGGACTGTAAATTATCAAATTTTTCCTCAAGATTCTCATAACTTTTTAATGAACTTTATGGTAAACCTGACATATTGACACCTAAGAGCTGAGACATTTTATAAACAAAACAATTTTACAAAAGTTTGAAAGCAAAAATTTACAAACTAGTTCAATGACTAATATAAGTTTCAATCTTTATTAAATAAACATTATTTTTTTTAAATATGACAAATGATAAATTCTCAATTAAAAATTTACACTAATTTCGATCCACTACTAAGAAAACTCCGATTTTAATTGCGTACACACAGAAATTTTAATGTTTTAAAATTACGAATGCAATATTTTTCAGATAAATGGCAGTTATCTTATCATTAACTAGAAAGACACTGTGCAAATTGAATTTTCACGAACAGAAATTTAAATCTTAACGTTTTAAAATAATGCTTATCTGAAATATCATATTTTGACGGGCGGTATTTGATGCTCTCAACTTCATAATAAGACAAATAAAACAATAGTCAGCTCCTAGGTAAATTTTATGTTTAATTTTATTATAAAGTTTTATTACAAAGGCAAATATTGTTCTTCAAAACACCAGATGAGCCCCATAAATAAAAAGGTCTTTGTTCCGCGAGAATTACAACACATTCAATCTTAACTGCCATTATTCAATCAAAATTAATTAATGTTTAAAAGAGAATTAAACTAAACGAAAAAGGCTTTTCTAGAAAAATGAAATGGTTAAAGAAAATGAGGACTATTCTTACTTTAAGCATTATTAACGTCAATAATCAAGACGGTCACAATGAAAATATTGTTTTGTACATGCATAAACTAAAGAGTACTCAAAGGAACATGCATATTTAAATGTCATTACCATATATATATATATATAGTGAAACAGGAGAGAATGTTAATTGAAATTTTTAAGTCAAGATATTTGTATTGGTTGTTGACAAATGCGTCACCCCTGCTGCACACTACATGTAAATGGTGGATGCTCACCAGATTATGTTTTTCGTTTATCATTAGCTTAAAGTGGATACCATTCGGCATCTATTAAGACATGCAGTTATAACTAGCAATCACCGAATTTCACTCAATGCAAATATATCTAGCCATACAGGGAAATTGCATTCAATTGATGTTTTAATTGGAAGATTTTTGATGATATATATTTTGGCAACTTAAATTAAAAATTCAACAGAGTCGCAAAGCAAATTCATCACCTAGACCGTTTTCATCTCTATTGTGAGCATTTAAAATGATTGATAGAATTGTCAGATATATTCCACAGATCATATGTGATGCCACATAATTTCCACCAGAAAGGTGGACAAACTAAAATGCATATGTTTGTATATGGCTAAAAATTGTTTACAGTATAATGTTGGAGTGGCAAAATATAGGAACAAATATGCTCTGGCTCGAGCCCCGTATTGACTTCATTCATATTGGTTGGGCCACTTATGTGGATTCCCTCCTAATTTAATATAATGATGTCGTCCAGCCTAGACTTAATAATCCCTAATTCCGTAGTCAGTGTGTCTGTTAGCACAAACAATTTCTTACTAAGTTTTCTAAACCATCAGACGACGTCATTTTGTTCATCAAAATGCATTATTAAAATAAATAATTTTAGGAGTTTGTTAGAATAAATGGCGACCATTTAGTAAAATAAAATAAAAATAATTATTGCTGTACATTCACTGCTGCGGCACGAAATTTGCTTCCATAATATTACTGACTGATTCATGTTAATTCGTGAACTTCTGCCAGGACTTTCTGTTTTACTCAGATCAGCCTCAAATAGGGCCACTGGAAAGTTCTCGGCCACCGATGTAGCTACGGCGACACCGGTCTACATCGGTCTACAAATCAACGAGTTACGAATAAAAAGGAAACCGGTCCACTTAATGAAATGCCTTCTTTAGTTTACACAATGTTAAGTTTGAACTGATCACGTGTATATTTAATTACAATTCTGTCGTTATAATTCAATTCAATAAAATTTTCACATGGCGGCATGGCGTCTGCTCTATTATAACAGTTTAGAGTAGCCTTGATAGCATTTCAGGTTATAGGATTTTTTATAGGTTTCACTTGACTTCAAGGCCATCCAAGAAAGAAGTTTGTTTATGATTGAAAATTGTGTGTGTAGTGTGAGGCAGGAGTGAAACCGAGTTGGGAGTTGTTATCTGCCCCGGTACGAGGCCTGGTCGTGGAAAATCTTTGTGAGTACGTGATGAGATCTCAACAAGAATTGAGCTGGTCTAATTAATGAATTGCATTTGCTACCCTGTGCAATTTTTCGTTTATTCTGACCGAATATATATATTTAAGCAATATTCTGTTATAAATCATTAATTAGTTATGTATATACACATTTATTTAGACTTAGTTCAGTGAGGCAAGAATGAAACATTTATTTAGTTAAGAAATATAGCGAAATTTGATCCCATATATGACCACGCTATTAACGTATTATCTAATCAAATATTATAAATTCACTTTTCTATCATAACTGTTTTGTCCTTGTTGAGCACATATCTATAGTAAATCGGGTTCGTAGTCAATGACTTGCAACGCTTTATCAAATGTTCCAAGATTTGAGTTTCGAATGTGGACACTCCAGCTACTAATAATAATTACGAAAGTGGTTTACTTGAAAATTTTATTTTCTTTATTATATATATATATATATATATATATTTTTATATATATATATATATACTGATTTCATTTAACAAATTGGTTATCACGCTTTCACAAATAATATTTGCTTCAGCAGTCTTCTCATTAATGAAAGTATCGTTCGTCTATGTAGTTTTTCTATTTCATTTACTATTCTACAATACACGATGCAGCTTTTGTTTAATATGGACGTAAATGCTAGATAAAAAATGATATTTCTTGGGAATACCATACAAGCAGTTTTCATATTACCATCCAACCCTTTGTGATTCCTAATTAACATTATTTTGATTTTCTAATTGGCCTTTTCGTGAAACTTTTGTCATTTTCGGCTTAGCCGTTAGACATTGCACAACTGGTTTTCTCTATTATGATAGCTCAAAACTAAAGTCTGACAAGCACCACCTACATAGAGCTTCTTCTGAGAAGCAAGTTATATCATTTGCATCAATGCTGTCAGTGAAAGCGTTTCCGCCATGCCAAGTTCGGGAGCTGGGCTTAAATTGGTAAAGGTATATATCAAATGCATTCTAGTTGTGCTGATGCTTAATCCAAATACAACAATTCAAATTTAATAACCTATGGAACCCTGGTTTATAATCAAATTATTTAGTTTATAAATTTGTTGGAAAGATTGAACATTTTCTATCAATACTTATATATAAAACCTTCTAGGTTTTCAAGCTCAAAAGTATAATTAAACAGAAGTCTGACCATATATTTCTAGTTTCATAATTCGCATAATTAATTTAAGACAAAAACAATCTAGATGCCAGAACAGCTCGTGGCTTGCGATAATTAACTGAATATCAATATTTATATCGCTTTACAATTTTCTCTTTTATAGTGGACAGAAATTTATAATATAGGTATTTTAAAATAAACAGAAGTTGGCAAAACTATCGAACTACACATGCAACATAATTACATCTCAAAGTTTTATGATTTTACAAGTTTTATAAAATATTTGAGTATTTAAATCTTCATCAGAAAAATTATTGAAAACTTGAGACAAGCCGTATATCGGTTACATTAAAATATTTGCCTAGGAAAGTATTTCTGCAATATCTAAACATAAATTTTCCCATTAATAATCTGCGACATGAGTTTTTTTTCTCGACAACACTTCTTTAATTATATTCCACGTAATAATTCAATAGACTTTATGGGCTTCATTTTCGAAACAGCACTCATTATTGCACATATTTGACACAGTCTAATAAAAATATAATTGCCCACGTATGTTAATCAGCATTAAGTCAATATAATTTTAAATTTTTAGAAATAAATTTTGTAGACGTTTACCTTAGGAGATCTTGGCCATTTATTCTATAGAACAGTAACATATGCAGTGTTGTACCCAAAGTGCATTTTATCGAAATTTCTCATAATTTATATACGTCATATTCTCTAATATGGAATCAGTGCACATATGCCCAAAAAATATACGTAAAAATAGCTTGATAGACGTTCGCTTCTTGTGTATTATTTTTTGAACGCGTATATTTTCGAATTTAACGGAAACGTGAAAAAATTCCTTTATGAACGTGTGACCCGCAGATTTCGTATAATTATATTGTTTACAGCAACGACTGCAGCTGGAATTTTCCCTCTTAAAAACCGGAAATATTTTATGTAGCAAGAGCTGAATAGAATTGGTTGTGTTTCTTAAAATAGGACAAATTCACGTTTAAACTAATAGAAGTACACAGAAATTCATCGATTTAATTAGTACTTTTTAAATATCAGTCAAATATTGCTATACATTCGTGTGAGAAGGTCATTATTAATGCCTCCGATACATTTAATTTACGTTTTTTTAAATATTTCACGTGAATATTTCGCAATTTAGACTTCTATTGACTGCTATATGTATTTTTCAAAATGTCAAATTATTTAACTATTTCCATTTTTCAATAAAACATTTCATGCGATTATTTTCGGTGATATATCCCTGGTTTAATGAATTTATAAACTGATACATTGTTTTATTGATATATTATTCGACAGTTTTCATATGTATTCAAAGAAGTGATAAATGCCAATGTTTCTTTGCACCAGCCAGACCTATTTTTACAATTACTTTCATCAATGTTGTATTTACGATTTGCATCCGAGTAAAGAGAGGGCAAGACTCTGTGGCTACCCAGGTACAAATTTTTCACGGTAAATAATTAAGAGTTAATAAAATTAAATAAGGTAACGATAACGTGTTTTAATAAGATAGAAAGTTAAATTAAAAATGGAGTCATAAAATAATTAGAAAATTGCCTACTGAAGAATGGTAATGGTAAAAGTGCAAAGAAAAGTTGACATTTTTCCAAAAAAAGGTAAAAGTTTTTCTTAAAGAAACTAATTTAATACATACAATAAGATAACATGTAATCAAGAACAAAATTATAAGACATTCGTAAAATAAATTGAATGATATTTAATTACTCACCCCTCGACCTATTTGACTTAATGGTAATCCGACATTCATATTCTTTTAATAGAGCGTAATTCTGTTTTTGATTCATGCAAACTTCGCTTCCTACATTTATTTAGTGCTGTATTCAAAATCGAACCTAGTGATTTTTCTACGGATGTTTAATTGTCTACGTAATTTCTCCATTTAATTTCGATGTATTCCCTAATCAATCTCGTCGATCTACTATGACCACAAATTGATATGCGTCTGCAACCGTCCCAATTAATGTTGTGCCCTGTCTCTTCTGTATGACGTGCAAAATCTGATCTATTAACATGGCCGTATTTGCATGCGATTCTAGGTTTCGCTCTTCTTACCCAAATTGGGCGCATGTCTTACCCACACACATGAGATTACAGTTATTAATTTGAATTTCATACACTCGTGATATGTCTAAAAGTCCAATTTTCTCCTTTTTGTTGGGACGTTTAGTGCCTTGGGTAAGAATATGTTTTAAAATAGTACTTATATTTTATTTCAATCCTGCCATTTTCTTTCCTAATTAGTTTGAAGTTATGTATTACCATGACCCTCCGATCCACTTTTGTTTCATGACTTCACTTATTTCCAGCTATGATAAAATTTACTTATTGTACTCATAATAGTTGCTTCTATTCACTTTAGGGAGTACCAATTCAAACTGATTAATTCACGCAGCTTACCTAATTACATCGCCCAATATTTTTAAACTGTTAATCTCATACTTATAATTGTCACCGATTTAGGAATACAGATTTTCATTATATATGGATGACGTGATCTGAAATTTATAAGGATACCTGAGTAAGTATGCTTCTTAAAAACGTCTCGTTCTAAATTTTTACCATTTATAATTAATTTCACATCCATAAATGGTAATTCGTCACATTATTCATTTGCAATCGTAAATTTCAGTTCGCTCACCTGATATGCTAAGTTAAAGAAATTTATCAGTCCATCCTCCCCGTTATTCCAAATAACCAATATACCATCCAAAAATCATACATACAGTTCTGAATTTAGGAGTGTCATATCTAAAATGGTTTTCTCCACGTAATGCATGAAGATATTAGCGATTGAATCTGACAGCGGTTGTTCCATTGGCACACCGCTAATTTGCTTATAAAATGCATTACTAAAAATAAAAGAAGTAAAGGAAATACACGTGTTTATCATCTCTATTATATATGTTTCTTGAATGAATTTCTTGAATGTTTTTGCGAACCTGGATTAATTTAAATTATCTGATCTGCGCTTTGACTAACACACATACAAATCAATTTCAAATATATAGATTTATTTATATAGCCACTGCATATTATAACAGAATATAAAATATTTTCACCCATAACTTTATTAGCTCAGGCAATTTGTTTAAATTAACGTAAAATTAGAACTAATTTGTATACCAAGCATAACTTCATTTTAAATAAATTGTCTTACATAAAAATTTTAAACGCGTAGTGTTTGAAATGAAGTAACAAACAATAAATTGCGTGCATGACTTCCAGTTCGAGCTCAGTGTCTGAACATGTTAATTCTGTTTGCATAATTCCGGTTACAGTCTTTTTATCCATAAATTTTCTATTTGGCTAACATCCTTCTGTAATTGCATATAGTAATTAGACCATACTTAAAATTTGACATCGTCCAAATGCACAGAACATCATGCATTGACAAAGCAACATTTAAATTCCTTTACAGATATCAGCAGAAATACAGACATCAAAATACTACACGCTAATAAAGGCAATAGCGTTATTTATCTTAAAAAGATAGAAAACGTGCTGACTGAACACCCAAAATTCATGAGTCTAGAAGATAAATCAGGTGAAATAGACCAATTGGAAAGAAAAGTAACAGATGAAATTAAGATCTTCAAAGATGCCAGTTAAATTAATGAGGCTATTGGATAGTATTTTTCATCTTCACCAAAATGTACGGATTATCAAAAAAACACTAAAAGGATGTCTTATGAGGCCAATATCATCGGTTATCAATTCTCCATTCCATGCATTGGTTCAATGGTTACTTCGTATACTGTAGCCATTGCAGAAACTGTTAAATAATTATTCGGTTGCCGAATCTTTCTATTTGTTAACAGAATTAAAGTTACAAATGTTAAAAAACTAAGTTATGGCGTCATACGATGTTAAATCTTTGTTTACAAATGTTCCAATTGATGAGACCAATGACATTAAAGATCAAGCGGTAGAACGAGACATATTAACATCGCCGGTGACAAGTAACATTCTACGCAAGCTTATCTTATTATGCATGGACAATGCAAAGTTTCTTTAAATCAAGTTTGCGAGCTTGAGGTAAACGCCAATCACATTGTATTTAAACAGACATCAAACAGCATAAAAAAACAACCTCCATTCGCAACGCACAGACGCGTTTCGACCTACCATGATCATCGCTGTAGAGTTACGTTAACAGACAAGCGAGGATCAAACGACAGTATAACAAAGCAAATTATATGCGGCTTTCACCTAGTGGTCTTGCATACATTAATGTGACTGGTAATGGCTGCACAATTTATGAAACTGAATATTAACTGTTGTAGCTATCGCCATACACACACACATATATATATATATATATATATATATATATATATATATATATATATATATATAGACAATACAAATAAATAACAATTGATTGCGCAAAGTTTCGTTTTAATTCGTATTTCAATAAGCAGAGTGGTGATGTGGCCATGGGGAGCGCTCTATCACCTGTGTAAGTTAAGATTTTCCTAAGCAATCTGGAGAACTCATTAAGGAGTGAAATAAATGATTGTACTTAATACATATGGTACGTTGATGATATTTACTTTGTCCATAAAAACAGGTCAAAATTACGAACATTGCTTCAAAGGTTCAAAAAAGCAAGTCTGGATATCAATTTTACGTTAAAGTGAGACATTTGCCCACTTTGATATACTACAGCAACCACAATTAAATATAACACCTACTTGCAAACTACTTCAAATACCAGCCACCATAAATTATCAACAATTCCTAAATTAATTTCAGGAATCGACAGGTTGGTTAGTCCGGATTCAATAGACAAGGAAGGCAATAAGGCTATAAACGATTTAATGTGTCTCCATGTTAACACTTTTCTATCTTGTTTTGTCTTTAAATTTATAAAAAAGAGATATTTATTTGTAAAGAAACGATCCTTGTATCTGATAACATTTCTTTTTAGTTTTGCACATGGAAACGGTACTATTAATATATATATGAAGATCAACGCGGTTAGGTAGAAAACTCGCAAATGCTCTGATGTGGTTTTTAGCTTATAATGTTAATATATATATATATATATATATATATATATATCCACTTTGTTATAAATGTGTTTTTCTCCTAGTTATAAAGATACCGCAAAATACTGAAGGCAATGGATAGTAATATAGATATACATGGCATGCATATATAAGCTGATAAAAAAGCCTTATAATTCCTTATCATGACAGTTAGTTTATCTTAGTGCAAAGACTAATATAATAGTTATGGTCGCATAAATCAAACAACAACTATCGCTAATAAAACTAGACCGCAGAAGGCAGGGTCACCCAGTTGGATTTAAAATTGTATTCCGATTTTTGTTGGGTTGTCACAAGTATCTTGGTCTTTAAATTGCGGAAATCTAAGACTTCACATTAGGTATCACTTGAGCGCTAAAGCAAGACAATTGCATCATTATATTATATGATCAAATGAAACAAAGCACCAATTATACCAATTTTGATTTTTTTAAATTTTGTTGGCAAAGAATTTTGAAATAAAGATTGTGCTTTTAAAATATTTGCGCTTGAGTTTAGGCACTTATTTGGTGAGAGCTTAGAATTAAATGAAAACGGATATCTGCCGCCGTATTTTGCGTACCGACTCGCTGTTTTGGTCTGAAGCGTGTAAAATTTACTCATCTTTGGCTCTGATGTCAACATGAGCGCAATTATAGGCTGCTTTTAAACGACTGCGTATCCATAAAAATAAAAGAGATACATTTCCGAACAATAATATAATATATTGTTTTTTATTTGATTTATAAAACACTGAATTTCGGAAATATATTCGTTATTCTTAGCCAGATTTTTTCAAGTTCTTATAGTCAAAATTCAATTTTATTCTTTCGGTGTAATAATATTGTGCCTAATTTTTATTTCCATCAGTGAAATTCCAGATAACGGAATAACGTAAATTTAATGGCCATTTACTTATTTTAGATAAAGATCTGCGTTAGACAACGTGATGCGTTTCTCCTTTCATTATTGAGGATAAAACAGAAATTAATTTATCATTTTTTCATCCCATTAACAAAGGTTCCGTCACTTGAGTCGCAGTACTGATGGTAAGTGTTTGATTAGATCAATTGTACGAGAAAATATCTGGCAATTTAATTTAATATTTAAATTCAACTTTATTTAATCGTTGCTTAGTGCAGTTTTAGAAGGAATTCTTCTTATTTGTTGCAGCACCTCCTTGTATGCAAAGTGTAGACAGCAGTATGGTTTGACAATTTGCATTATTTTGAAGAAATTTCCTCAAATTGCAACACATCGAGGCCAAGCATTTGTTTAATTCGACTCGTCACGCTATGTTCCTCGAAAATACTGGCCATAAGTTTTAAAACTCTTCTAAATGTCTATGCAGTGAAGGTCATGGAATCATTATTTTGCATTGATAAATTCAACATCAGAGAAGTCAGCTCAGATTGTACATAATTATTTATTGTTATCTCACTCTTGTTCACTTTTTTAATCCAAATCGTTCTCTCTCTCTCTCATTCATTCTACCTTTCTGTCTCTCTTTTTCTCTCCCTTTATTAAAACAGAATTCGATTTTGTGTATTTCTGGCTTGACCTCAGATTGCCTATGCTATCAACACAATGTAGATTGATTGCAATTGCAGCTTAATGAATTGTTCTGATGAAAACGAACAATAGCAATAAACAAATCATATTAACGTGGTTTAATTCTATCTTACTTCCCAAATTTTCAGTTAGAGTTACGCATGCTTTCAGATCCAAGCAAGCTTATTGGATATATATTTTAAAAGTTTACTAATGAGCGTCAAACCAAAGCAGCAATATATTTCAAATATCGTTGGTATTAAAGAATAAAATGCATGCAATTTACGGCTTTATGGCAAAGAAGTAGGTAATTTGCGTCTCAACTGCATATTAATGGGATAGGTCCCTTCCTGCATTTATTCTTGATGTCACCGCGGATTGGCCCAATAAAGCCGAGGCAATGTTCACGCAGAAAGCGCGATTTTACTATCTTAAGCAAGCCTTATTTCATACCATCAAAGTCACTATATATATAATCGGTTTTATGGGAATAAACGTCATGGATTAGTCAAGAGAAGGTTTACTAAGCACAATAGAACTTATGATAAAGGAACTAATAAGTAAAAATAAGAAAATTTAAGTTTACCTCATGTATGTATCTTTGAGTGACTAAGTGAGATATAGCTTGATTATGACTGTCATTTATACTAAATTTTGTAAGGTGTTTGCCGGTACAGTTTTAAATGAAGTGGTTACTTGTGACTGTGTGTAAGTGTAAGTCTGCATGTAGCTATCGGTGATTCGCATCCTCCAATATGTGATGTGTTCACAATAAGGACGAAACTGGACTACTGGATGAATTGCCTTTTCTACACTATACGATTCTTAGTTTATACTGACATATATAAGTAATTAATGGATCAGGTGCTTATATCAAGATCGCAATCTTGATTATAATAATTGATATAGATGTTTGGTTGAGATTGATTGGGTACCATAAAATTAATATGGGTTTTATTACTTTGTGGAAATTCCACTAAAATATAATGTTTCGCATTCAATAAGCTGTCGAATGATAACAGTCTTTAACTACGAGGCCTACTAACTCCACTGACGTCTTATGTCGCCATAACAGCCGATTTCTTTCTTGGTTCCTTGCCTTCGGTACTAAGTAAATTGTCCGCAAAGGTATCGGAGGTAATACGGCGAGAAAGCAAATTGTGACTAATGCGGCATGCAAGAATGCAACAGTCGCCGGTGTATTTAAAAAGTCTCATCGCTATACACCTGGCTCGGTTGCCCTTCAAGAGATATTTCTATACAAGAATACCATTTTGCGGATGATTTGTTACATTTAGATAACGTAATTATTGGCGGCTATAAATGAATTCGTAAATGTATAAATAGCTGTGCTTTTCGTATAACACAGAAATCTGTCAAATTGTCTATGATTTCTGCTTTTTGTAAACTTCACAAATGTATCATATTTTTGACCAAGGCAATAATTTTTAATCCTTTTCCGTATTAAATGCTGCATGATTTTTTTGATCAATTGCTTTTTCATTATTATTTCTTACTTTAATCGAACGTTCCTCACCCAAATATATAGTGGTTAATGAGCGTAATACCGGCTCCTACTGATAAGTCGCCAGTAAGCAAGAAACGAATTCCCATGACTATATACTTTCTGTTCATGCTGTCTTTGGTTTATCCTTCTGGTCACAACTGAAATAATTTTTTACTAGGTTCGCAACACCTAATACATACTTTCATATATATTAGTTCTCCGCAACAAATAGTATTTAAATGTTATATATGTTGAATTTAATGGTGTCATACTTACCGTGAAATGTAATAAATGTTATCGATCAAGGCTAGAGCGTATGGATATACTGGAGTACCAAGTGTTCAGAAATAGTCAATTTCCGTGAACTATAGAATACAATGTTGGTACCATGTACCAACTCGGCAACCATAGTGTTAGTACCATGTACCTTTTTGGTACTATAATGTTGGTATCGGTTACTAACACAATTGCAATAGTGTTAGTATCCTTTACAGACTCGATATATATATATATATATATATATATATATATATATATATATATTATATGGTGTGAGTTAGCGTTGAAGTCGCATTGTCGTAGACTTTATATAATTTTAGCTTCACTACTGAGTGTTTCACATTCGTCTAGGAGATTTTTCCGTCCTATTATCCCACATTCCTCAACAAAATATATAGTGGTTAAAGACGTAATACCGGCTCCTACTGATGAGTCGCCAGTAAAGCAAGAAACGAATGTGCATATGATTATACTTTTCCGTTCATGCTGTCTTTGGTTTATCCTTCTGGTCACAACTGAACTAATTTGTTACTAGATTCACAACACCTAATACATACTTGCTTGTTCTGAGTTTAACCGCCCGTTTCTGTTCATATCTAAAACTTCGAATTTTATGATTTGTAATACACTACAATATGAAATTAAGAGAGTAAAAAAGAATATGCTTTAACATGTTTACCTCATGTTAGTTGACATCATATGTGACAAATTTTGTTAAAAACCATTTAAAATTCAAGATGAAGTGTACCGACTTCTAGCCTTTACAGACCGTAGGAAGTTCGAAGTCTCCTTAGACCCTGTCCACTTTGTCAGTGTATTTCGTAATTCTACTATAAGAAACTGTTCTACTTTGGTCAGCCTTCTCGTAATTTAGAACAACAAACGTCATTTCCTATGTTACGAGCAAGCCAAACATGTTATGGCTACGCGTTCATGACCAGCTGTCTCGTAAATACATATTTGCCTACCGTTTTTACTCCATAGCCACCAGTTAATCGATCTTAACTTCAATCATTTTAAACCTGACCAATCAGCTGACACGAATGCTTGCATATCATTGGCTCTTAATCCAACTAGATTTGAATTCGGACCCTTCGAATATTACTAGATAGACAATTTAATTTAGACAAATCCCCGTACGTCCGTTTTACGTAGCAACTAGCACACAGCAAGGCGTCCAACTCCAGTTTGGTGGTTTTCAGATTTACAACATTTTATTTTTGTTGACACTGGCTTTAACAGATGCGAAACTTTTGGTTGACTTGCATGCCATATGCAAGATGATTAAAATGAACCAGCGCACACATTCACCACTAAAACACATTTTAAAAAACATGTCACCTGGAGGATTGCCTAAATCGGTATTGTTCATCCAACTCGCGTTAAGAGTATCGGATATTTTCTAAAAATTATTAAGTGCTTCTCTAGTAAAGAGATAACTAGCCGATTTTCTATGTTGTCCTATTTATGCAAAGAAAATTCTTTTTAAACATAGGATAAAACAACTAGTTTGTTATGGAGAATCCTTTCTATAGAAAGGCTAAATTTCTATGGCGTATGAGGGCAGACATTATTTCAACAGAAATTGCTCGCAGAAGCGCCCGTATAAGAATGAAGCAGTCAGCCCAATGATAAAAGCAGACTTCGAGCCGAAGTGAACATAAATTAATTAATATTTGTAAATTTGTTTTATTAAATCGATGCTCGTTGTGCGAGCAAAATTCTATATATAATTGAGTAAAAATAAAGCATGTGTGGTACATTTAAAATGGCTTCTGATGGGTTGGAAACGTTGATTCAGGGACTGACTTCTCAAATGAATAATTTAACTGCAGAATTAGGCATAATTAAGTCTCGTCTGGACGATACGCTGATAATAAACACAGACGACATACATGTACGTGGACCATCCAATATAGGTGGACACAACAGCATAGAACTGGCGTTTTCCACACAAAATGATGATATTTTCTAAGAAAATCATAAAGTAAATTTGCAAATATTTATGTCGAATATATTTTGCATGTTTAGACATTTGGGAGAATTAAAATATTTGAAAGATTTTTTTCTTCAGGTCGAAAGTCAAAAATAATGTATCTTTGAAATACACTTCCATAGCCACCTTTTCTTGAAGTCTCAGTCAATCCAGTAGATTGACAATCAACCTTAGAAATTATCGGGTTCTTTTCACTTTTTTACTTTTCGTGTATAAGCCATGGTACAATTATACTTCTATTATATACTTAAATTCTTGTTTGTCGTTCAAAGGTGCGCAGATGGACAAGGAAAACTGCATAACTTCTACGAAACGTGAGATCTTTAAATTAAAATATTGATTGATAATGCTTCGTCATTGAAAATAACTTATCCCCGCGGTTTGCATTGAAACTAACTTGCAAAATTAAAAATAATGATATTTTTGCACTTTTTTCAATATTTCCCAACTGGATAGTGTTAAATCTGGTCCTCATTAAAATTCCATGCTAAGATTAATATCATGTTTATAATAACTGTCTTTCGCGATGCGTTAACAGTGCTTGTATATCTTTAGAATATTGCTTATATCTAAACATAAATGCGTAACATATTGTATCTATTAACATAAATATGAAAGTATTTTAAAGGAAAAATGATTTATTCCCTATGTATTTGTGCTTCGAGTTACATTATGGCCATCATCGTGGTGAACATTATAAGAAGAAACTTAAACTAACAAACTGAATTAAAGAGTGACATAAGTAAGGTAATGTTTATGGAGATCATATAAGTTTATTAGTTGCCGTATAAAAATATTAGGCCACACAGCCGTCGGAAATTCACGTCCACGTATTATTATCAAATGACTGGATCTATATATTTCAAATTTATACAGCGCACTTCTGGTTTATTCGTCGCGTAATGACCTCTTATACTTTTGCTCGAGTAGCATGAACCAATGTTGGCTTGATTTCTTCTGCAACATAAAACAAAAACGATCCAATAATGGCCCCCAAATTAGCGATCTAGACCTGTTAAAACATCATAAGCTTCTCTATTGTCATATAGCCGTCACGTCCTCAGAGTCTATTTTGTATACTACAGGCCAATTCTCATCTACCTAGTCTGTCTAGAAAGACTCCCAGTCTCAATAAAGGAGGCATGAAAACAAACCGTGCTTAGAGATTAAACAGAAAAGAAAAAATGTTTACCTTATATTGCCGCTGTGTAAAATTCTTTAGAAAATTAATAAATACACGGTTTGCTAAAACAATAACAATTTTTGCATTTAAGGAGAGCTACACAAGAAAGTTATAAATAGAGAATACGCGACCCTTTAAGACACTTAACACCAATCTAGGATACCTGGCAATCGAGCAATCACTTAAATAAAAGTACACTCTTTATAAATCCGTAGTACATTGTATAAATAGTGAAGATTTTTAAACATCTATACTGCTTATAAAGTGGTCAGTAAAAATAAAACACAAATCTTCATTAACTCAGAAGATTACATAGAAATCTAACTGAATAATTTCTATGTGAGAGCCCAATCAAAAAGCACACCAACCATATACAGATAGCATACGCTGATTAGGGAGAAAAATAAACAGTGGTTGTTTATTTTAAACCGATAAAATTTACATGAAAATAATTAATCAGACTATTATTCAATCAACTAGACATCGGAATACTTTGCACTGATTTAAACAAACAGTTGATCTGTTTTGACGCCTTAATATATCTGCCACAGCAGCAGTTTCAATTGTAAACCACTAATGACAGCATGGCCCAGATGGTCAACATCATTTACGGGCAAAAATCGGCTCCAAACTAAAGAAGAAGACAGATTGTCAAATTAATTGACTTAAAATATGCAAACCAATTAAATGGTACAATTTCAGAAAAATTAGTTTGTAAATCAATATCGTAACGAGAATATCTTTATTTAATAAAGTTGTTATCTTCACCAAGACCTTGGCTAAATTCGAATAACTAAATATTTATCTCTTAGAAAACGCTGTGAACAAAGAACTAACAAAAAATTTTAGTCAAGCTGATTTTACTTGTATTATTTATTTATATGGCAAAAATTGTAAAGAGACATAAATTTAGTACAAAGCAGGTCTACGCAACTCTGTTCAAACGATTTTTTCACAATAAATAAATTGGATTACAATAGCTAATTTTTACACGGTGGATTTTGAAGGAAAATGGAAATATATTGAATTCAGTATCTTTATTCTGCAACATTGTAAGTGGTAAATTCACACGAATTAGCCCAAACAGAATCGCAAAATCACACACACACACATGCACACACACATATTGTCAGGTGAAATTTAAATCACGCATGAACTTCGTTTGCTTATTTACCTGTGAATTGATTATGATTTTGTTAACAGCTTACCCTGTCCATAAATCCTTTCCATTTTGTGCTCCGAAAAAGACCTAAAAATCTGTTTGTTTTGTAGTGTAATGGTAATGAAAAACATATGTTCAGCTTTTGCGGAAATTTTCTTATCCATGCCAGTGGTTCTAGTACAAAATGCTTCTGAATCTATTTCCTTTATAAACGCAAGTTAATCATGCATTAAACATCCAAATAGTCACTGTTTTTTCACTTTGCATTTCGGATCGTGCTTACCATTATTTAAGGCACATTTGATTCAGAGTCTATCAACTCCTTCTGGAAAATACTATATTAGTTTATATAAAGGACGAAATTGGTCTATTTGTTGAAATTTATTTTCTATCTGGTGCAACGCTTAGTGTTTATTGATAATACACATTTCTATTAAAGTAGATTTAGTAGATTCACTTTTTACTTGATACGCTTACTTATTAAGCATCCGTATATATATATATATATATATATATATATATATATATATATATATATATATATATATATATATATATATATATATATACGGATGCTTAATAACAAATCGTTTCAACTAAAAATTGCCTCTGAATCTACTTTAATAGAACTGTATATTATCAGTAGACACTAAGCGTTGCATCAGATAGAAAATGTATTTCAACATATTGACCAATTTCGTCCTATAAATAAGCTCATTTAGTATTTGCCAGAAGAAGTTGATGGAATCGAATCAAATGCACCTAGGAATATATATATATATATATATATATATATATATATACTTCCACCGTTCTCCTAATCCTACCGCATCTTTGGTCTTGCGCTTTTTCAGAGTTAATTCTCTGCGATTCACATAAGCTTTAGATGGAAATATTCGTAAAATCTCAACCTATAGTGCTGCTTCTTTATATTTTTCCTACTCTCTCAAAAGACAGCAACGGTACTCGTTTAAATGTTTAATAGCGACATTGCAGATTCCGTCAGGCATGTTGAGAAAAACGGTTTCTTGCTCAGCGTCCAGCTTCTCCAGACGAAATGACCACCATTGAAAGGACCTTGTGCAGTTGGCACTAACTCAGCTACTACGAAATAGTTCCAGTAACGTAGGCGAAGCGAAAATATCATCTGCCATGGGCCTGCTTCTGGTTGCAGCACACGGCCTGAGTTAACTGTTGTTAGCGATGCTGAATATCTGATATGGGACATTGATTTGAGAACACTGGCGTTACGTGTTCACCTGACAGACGCATCTGCACTTCATAGACCATGGTTGCCAAACAAATGTCCTTAGTTGATTATGTTGTATATCGTGCAGCCCAATCGACTTAATGTAACTAATCCCGACAGAAACAGGGTCTCGTGACACCACCATCGACGATTATTTTTCGACGTCCTGCGCGCTTACCCAGCCGTCACGTTAGTCTGAGGAAGATAATTCACAGCATTCGAATGATCTATTTCAAGGTATTTGAAGACCAGTTTAAATATTTTATAATCTAACAGTGAACAATTGACGGTAGCGATAACTTATAGTGCAACAAATTTTATAAGCACCTCATATTTTTTTCTGTTTTTGTCCCATTCAAATGTTTATACCATTCGCGTAAAGCTGTCTACCATATATAACACAAAGGCAACCTCGCTACGTGCCAAATGCATCGTACCTGCTAAGACGATTTGCGAAAATTGCAAATCTGCTGTGACTTTGAAAGCAATAATGGTACTATTTTATCTTTTCTGTGGCTTCAAATGATGGCACGTTGCAAACTGTTGGCAAAAGTAACAAATATTTGTGCAATGACAGACAAATTCAACCGAGAAGTTAATGTTTCGATGAGGCTCACTGCACCGGGTTGCCTCAGGGTTTCACACTAAATTCAAATAGATTTATCATACGCATAACTGCGTATACTTTTGTACAACTTACCATAATTGTCTTACCAGTTCCCCATTACACAGGATAGAAGATCCATATTGTGTGGATGTTGTTTAATTACGTACTTCAAACCAAATTTTAGCCGAGTAAATCGAAAATGGCCTTGGGATATCTTTAACGCCACTTACTAGGGATCTTTGACCCTGACGCTTTTTCGTAGAAAGCCGTGCTTTAGAACAAACACGGAAAATCACTTTTCATTTGCTATCTTTTGATACAGATCGCTTAAAACAGACCCGGGATACGGGTGAATTTTAGTCACCGCGTTTAATTGCCAGAAATCAGCTGTCGATCTCAGCGAAACATCCTTTTTTGTAGCTTAAATTATATGAGTTTAAAACGTGGAAGTTAATGGCTTTATAACACAAGCACCTTTGCAGTTTGAATTGCTTCATTATCCGCCGCAAGTTTCTTCTAAGAGATTGTAGTGTTCTACGCCTGTCGGACAATCATAAATTTATCCGGTAATTTATAGCCGGCTAGCCCTCATAATCCTATATCTACAGTGCAGGCACATTCTCAACTACCATCACTATAATTGCGGGCGGTTATAACACTTATTATAATCAAGGTTGCGATCTTGATATAAACAGCTGACCCATTAATTATTTATATATGTCAGTATAAACTAAGAATTGTATAGTTTGATTTGCCTTTTCTATACTATAAAATTCTTAGTTTATACGGACATATGTATTGTCACAGTAGTGTACCCAATACGGATTGAATGACTTACCTATTTCCTTGAAAAAGTTAAGACAAATAAATAATGGCTTTAACAATATGATTATGAGAATGAAAATAGCAAAGGACTGTTAATTTCTATTACTTTACTGTATAACTATTGAGGACAATAATTATTATCACAAGGAAAAAGATCACAAAATGTAACAAAGATGAATTTAACATACTAGCCAAAAATTCAAACTAAACCAAATAATTCTTTAAATCACGTTTGTGAATTTGAAGTAAACACCAATCCAAATGTATTTAACCAGTGGTCGAACAACATGACAAAACTACCGCCAGTCGCAACGCACTGACGCGTTTCGATCTTCCATGATCATCATCAGAGTACGACGGCAAACTGACTAGCGAGGATCAAACCGCATTGTATATATATATATATATATATATATATATATTATATATACATTATATATATATATATATATATATATATTATATATATATGGAGCAAAATTAGATATGCGGCTCTCACATCTAGTAGTCTTGCATACATTTTACGTGACTGGAAATGTCGGCTGCACAATTTCTATTCAGTCACGAGCATTAGCTGTTTTTAGCTATCGCACACACACATATAAATAGAGACAATACCCGCGTAATAAATTATTGTTTAAAACAAATAGTTATAATGGAATTATTCATTCACACCATTATGTGATTTTATTCTTGAATTAATTAAACTAAACATACGCTTATATACACATAAACAGATTTCCTATTAAAAAACCCACTTAAACAATTTATGATTCTATTAGTATTCTGGTCAAGAAATAATGTGATAAACTATATACCACAGTGGTTCAAATATAAATGTACTTGAGTGGTTTCTACACGACCGAAATCAGTAAACACAGAGAAATATATACATAGAGCCTAAAGCTAAAAAGGCAACAAATTAAAAATTCTTCATATGAAATTAACTCTTTTGCTGTTCGAATACAATTTCGTCCTACGTATATTGACCAAATATATGATGGGTATAGGGCGAAAAGTGGTTCCTATTACCTAGTTGTCAGTAAGGACATAAAACATGTGTGCATGAGATTGTATCCTTTGCAAATGCTGACTTTACTTTACCCATCTTATTCTATTCAAACTAATTAATTTACAGGTACGCAACAAATAGTACACAATTGATTTATTTGTCAAACCTTTTTCCATTGAACTCCATGACCTAACGTATTGCGGCAGTTTCTAAGGCGCCCTACACGGACCCAATGGAATGGCATATTTGCATGTTGCTAATATGGCTAAAACTGTTGTGTTTTAAACGCTGGTGAGATGGCCAATATTGTTGAATTTGGTACAACTAGGCCATTTACTTCTGGGTCACTTGGCATGCTCGTCAAAGCGCCATATTTTTGAAGGGCCAAATAGCATAAACTAGGAAGGTGCATGCGGTTTCAAATCTGGCAAAGAATTTAGGCAGCCATCACTTAATTTTCGCCATGATTTCCAAGGAAAGTTCACCTGTT
This sequence comes from Eudiplozoon nipponicum, assembly GCA_029291075.1. Taxonomy (NCBI): domain Eukaryota; kingdom Metazoa; phylum Platyhelminthes; class Monogenea; order Mazocraeidea; family Diplozoidae; genus Eudiplozoon; species Eudiplozoon nipponicum. The sequence continues at coordinate 22,177 of JAQBSW010007216.1, forward strand.
AGTTGTGTTAGTCTGCATAATTGTTATACAATTTCTTGAGATCTAACTTAGAGTTGATCCAATAAAAGTATTTAAAACTCTTCATATGGCAGGCCTAAGGGCATTATCAATTAGCCTGCTACTGAAATAGCCGCTATTTCGTGGATGTCCAAGGGTAAGAATGGTTGTTCAAAGGAGAAATTGTGCACTCGTACAGCGGCTTCAAATCAGACAATCCACAAATGTGACCTTTTAAAATCCGGCATTCCAAACGTATCCTTAAACTATAATTAAAACCACAAATAATTGGTCGATTCGGATGCAAAATCTGACAAGAATTCGTGTGGCTACCACTTACGCTCGAACGCCATTATTGTGAACGCTCATGTGATGTGGATCCGTTATGCGGATGCACAAATTGAAAGCAATAATTATTTGATGTAGACCAGACTTAATATTTTCAATTTCACGGTTACGTTAGTAATGTGCCCACTAACCTAAGAGAAACATATTTTGAGCATCCTTACATGTATAAATTTACTTATAAGAACACAACCAGTTAGTAAATCAATTTTTTTAGTAATTCTTCATTTCTTAGTACCATTTCCATGTGAAAATATAAAAAGATATTTTATCAGATGCGCGAACCACTTTTTTTCTTAATTTCTTCTCTGGTATCTACAAATGAAAATCTATTTATATATAAATTAAAATGCAAAACAATACTGAAAAAAAAGTTATACATGGAGAGAGTGTGAAATAAGGGAACAACCAATTAATTGCGTGCGTCACCTCCAATTCAAGCTCAATGCTTGAACATACTTCTACTGTTTGCATAAATCTGACTTCAATTTGTTTATCCATAAAGCTTCGTATGTGGCTAAATCCCTTTTGTTATAACATTAAGTAATTATTTTAAATGCTAAGTCTGGAGAACATAAATGTGAGGTTTCATCAATGTGTTGCGTAATTGCAGAGTGTATTCACCATTTGATTTGAAACAGGGGGTTAAGTTGTAATGCTGTCTCAATCGATAAATTAACCATCTGGTCGTTCGGCCTACTTAAGTTGATCGACAACTTGCGCATGTATATTGGTAAATAATATTTGATTTCGACATTAACGTCTGTTTATCTTTTATTGCTGGAAACGGCAAGTGTGTGACCTTAAATAAAACTCGTAATTTAGCTGCATTAAATGTACGTGTTAATGCCACTTTAACTTACGTTTGTGCTATTCGGGAAATCGCGTTCCCCTTAAATGGGATGTTCAGGTAGACTGGTTTCATGTCTGGTCCGAAATACCTCTGCTTTTGTTTACTTCCCCTTTTAATAATTGATCCCATTAATTGTCTAGGATAGCCATTAGACATTAAAACATTAATTGGTTTATTATATTCGCTGTCTCTTGAATCCTGACTAGCCAACAAATCGGATCTTGAAAAGCAGCCACGAACTGTTGATAATTTGTATTAAAACGGCTCAAAACTGTTGTAGTGCAAATACTGTGCAGACCAGGTTGGTTTATGGTAAACTGTTATGTTTAATTTACAATTAGTTTTTTTTAATAGTATATCTAGGAAAGGTAGACAATCATCTTTCTCATGCTTTGACGTAAAATTGATATTCAGACGTGCTTTTTTGAACCTTTGAAGAAATGCTCATGATTGTGGCCTGTTTTAAGGACAAAGAAAACATTATCAAATTACCATACGTATTGAGCAAATTTACCTATGTCACTCCATAATGATGTGTTATCCAGATTGCTTAAAAAAATAGATAGAGGAGATAGAGGGCTCCCATGGCCACACCATCAGTCTGTTTATAGATGCTTCCATTGAAAGGAAAATGTACATTTACTATAATCAATATTGCGAACTTGTTATAAACACCTGACCCATTAAGTACATACATTTTGTAAGTATAAACTAAGAATTGTGTAGTGTACAAAAGGATTTTCATCCAGTAGACCGGTTTCGCACTTATTGGGAACTTATCACATACTGGACAGAATATGCCGCGCACATGTCTCGAACCTGGGCACGTGTGCTTCGGAAACTGATGCTCTAACCACTGAGCCACCCTGCCGCATAGTAAAAATTTCATTTATATATATATATATATATATATGTATGTAATTCGGAAACTGTAAATTGTTCGTGCAAAATAAGATGAGCTTGCTTAGAGTGTGACCAGGCACCGGAGATGGCAATATAACTTGTTCAACCGCTTGATCAACAATGTCATTGGTTTTGTCGATTTGAACATTTGTAAACAAAGATGTAACATCAAGAGACGTTATAATCTTGTTTTTAACATTTATATATTGAATTTTGTATACAAACTCAGAAGAATCGTCAACCGAGCAATTGCCTAGTAGATTGAGCTATGGTTCAAGTATACAAACTAACCATTTAGCCAGTGCATGAAACGGAGAATTGGCCTTTAATAAAAATCGGCCTAATAGGACAACCTGATTTGTGTGTTTTTGGTAATCCATACACTGTTGGTGTAGATGATCCAATTGGCTTGAGATTCTGTGCAGTGGCCTCTTCAATTAAACCGGCATCTGTCAGGATCTTAATTTTTTATTTGTTACTTTGTGTACCACTAAGTCTATTTCATCTGATTTATCGTCTATACTCGTGAATTTTGTATTGTCATTTAACTCTTTTTTCATCGTCATTTGTTATAAACGTCCGAAGCTTAACTGCTGTCTCCATCATTCTCCTGACCATTCTGCATTGCAAGTCTGGCGCCTCGGTGGGGTAATTCTCTTGGATGCGTTCTGAGCCCTAGGGTTATCCTCCGCCGCACCATTTCACTTTGATTTAATTCCATAATTTCTCTCAGTGGCGTGATGCATTTTCTATAACAACAGACTGGTGATAGTCAATTCAAGCTTTAGATCGAAAGCAATGTCTACAGTTTCTAATTGAAGCAAAAAATGATTGAAAGACATAATAAATTATATAATTGAAAATGTCCGGTGGGGCACGACCTTGGCGGCGTACAGATGGCGTTACACGATTGAAATGGATGCGCCTTAGTTAGAACTTAGACAATAGGAACTCTGGAAAGTACTTGAGCGGTGTTCAAAAGTGATGAACGCTGTCTAACCGTTAAACTTCATATTCTGTCTTAGAATATGTTTAGTTTATATTGATAAGAAATATATTTCAAAACTTCAGTTATTCCACTTTAGTTCATTACTCGTATCTCCAGAGATATGATATGTGTTCAATAATGATATGCTAAAGAATGCTTCTTGGACACTTAAATCAAACGGATTTCTAATAGGCTCCACATAAAAGTAAGTCCAGCCAAAATGATAAGTCAGTAAATAAATTAAAATTGAATTTAGTACGCGAATTAGGAAAGTCGTGAATGTTTATTAAAACTCTAACCCAGATGTGCCAGAATTCAAACACCTGTAGCGACAAGCCTGAAAGTACTTGATAAGTGCCAAATTTGAACGAAACCCAATTACTTTATGAATTTTGTTTTTTATATAATGTCATTTTCAGTTTATAAGATTTGTATATTAAGGAAGAAAATCCTTCCATTAAGCATATATATGTGCATATATATGTTTACATTTATATACATTCATATATTGGATTATTATGCCACTGTTTTAATATTTTCATTTTTGCGGTATGCACTAAATATTTCATAAGATAGTAAAATCAAATAACAACCTGAATCGCTTAGTTCCCTAATAAAACCTCATCTTTAGATTATATATTTGCCACGACCGGAAATGAAACCCGGAACGTTACACTTAGAATTTTTCGTTTCCATTGACTATGTCACTGAAGCGGATATCATGATGTCGGCAAAGCGGTACTACATTGCAGGGTGGCTTAGTGGTTAGAGCACCAGATTCCCAAGCAAACGTGCCTAAGTTCGAGCACTATCCGCGTCAAATTCTGGACCGTACGTGATGAGTTCCCAATAATGACAAAACCGATCCTCTTCGTGATACCACATGCTATTTAATTATATTGATAGATTGTTTTATAATTTGTCCACTAGATATACTAACCAACATTAATCTAAATTTTTATGTCATGAAATATTTGAAGACAGTTCATATTGTAAACTTTTCTTCTGTGAGCTAAAATTAATAACAAACTTCAAATTAGTATTTTTTGCTCGTAATTTAATCGACACGCAATATTTCGGACAGGAGGTCAACACTAAATGTCATGCGAATTGTATGTCGTTTGATGCTGGCTACTCATGATAGTTTTTTAGTTGCACGTTTTATTTGGGTAGCTTAGCTTTTCCTCGATGTTTTATTTAGAGGAGACCTTCTTGATTCAATACTTTTTAGATTGCTTCGTAACCTGCCGTTGTGGAATTTCGAAACATCGTTCTTGTATTCAATATTTAATCATAAAAACATAGATTTTTGGTTTATTTTACTTATTTGATCACCTTTACCTTATCGAGTCTGCTAGTTTTCCAAGGATAGAAGAAAATTGACTAACTTTGGCTTGAGCAAAAATTAATTTGTCTAAATTAGAAGTACTTCTGTGGGTACCGCTTTTCAATTAGAAAGAAAATATCACCCACGTAACGTTTGTTAATTGACAACATTCAATTTAGTTTACAAGACAGCTTTTACATGAACATTCTAAACATTAATGGTAGCATGCAGTTTATGTTTACCACCCAAGTGGACTATTATAGTTGAAAGATATTTTGCGCGTATTTTAACACGATAAAACGAAATTATTGAAGTATTATGCGCTTAATGGAATATTTGGAATTTTAGTTCTAATTAGGTCATACAATGAGGCTGATTCTTTCATTCTTAAACTATATCTGGCTTTGATGATTCGTGACAAGCGGAAAGCAATGTCATGCTGATAAATCCACTTGTTCTTTTTATTCCAAAGGCCTTATATTTGTATTCTTACTATTACATCTGCGTATGACAAAATCAGATATATTTAGTAATTTGAATGAGATAATTTTGAAAAATTTTTATCCAACAGGTCATATGCCAAACTTTTCTGTGGTAGTGCTGATCGCTTACCTTCTTATGTCCAAAATATGCACTTCCGCAGATAAATTTAAACTCGTAAGTTGTAAAGAAATTGAAGATTAATTTTAATTAAATTTTGGTATCCAGCCTAATGAATCTATGGAATGACTAAATAGAATATCAAATGTCAACTTATGGTGTTTAAACCCTTTTAATATAAATAATTGACACAAAATTATTCCCAATACAGAATGAACATATATAGCTAGTTAGCGAGGGAATATGTGAATCTGCAGATTTAACCAGGTCACACTAGAATGCTGTTACTTATTCCATTGCTATGTTAGATCAAATGATGAGACCTCATGTCTGTTCATTTTTTTCATCACCAAAAATTATCTGTTAAAACGTATTGAGATTCTTTTTCTCTTTAGTCTTTCAGGATTCGTTTTTGCGGTTTATCTTTTTGGATTCTTTCTCTGATGTCTGATTTGTTTCCTAAATTAGCCATTGAAAATCAGCATGTCACCATTTTATATAGAAAATTATTACTTACTTCAATATTTTACATTTGAATAATCGCGTGTTTTTTGTAACGAGCCTGGTTTCTATTGTTAAGTTGGTCATGTCTATTTACTTTGTAAAAAAATATACATATATTTATTGTACACAATTTTTTTATATTTTTACTTTGACAACTCTAAAAAAATAAGTGAACAATTGCCTTTATTAATTTAAAAACAAATTCGAAGTCAATCAGGAATCAAAGATTCAGTTATACATTTAAATAGAGATGAATAATTAAGACCAATGGATAAAAGATTATAAGTGAGAAAAATGCAGTTATCATAAATCTTACCTACATAAATAGATAAATGAATAAATCGAGAAAAATTACCATTTTTATAAATGGGAAGTGTATATAATTTAAATATAAATAATTTACAAAATAAAATGTATACCGCAATGGAATAATAAATTAACGTGTTTCGTTATTATATACCAAAGGAAAATATATATGTGGTAGCACAACTAGACAACACTGATAGTCCTAGCATAATCAGTGTAAAAACTCCGAATTTTCCATTTCTTAATTAATAATTAAACAGTTAATAAAAAATGATTTGTAATGAATAATAATATTGACAGCAATTAAATTATAGTACATTATTTTTTAATTAATTAGTGCTAGAAGCAAATTGGTAATATTGCATTTATTAATTAAATTGGTAAATAATAAATAAAATTATAAATTCCATTAAAATTATGGACCGGGAGCTTTTTTAAAATAACGTGATCTTCGCGCAATTCGGCAATTTCAAACTAGCCATTGGGAATTGATTTTTAAAAAGATTAAATAATTTCTTTTTGCTACTAAATAATCATTGATTGTGCGAGTGTCAAGACCAAGTCTTTAGAGCAAGTTTGCGAGTTTGATATAAACACTTATCCAATTGTTCTTAGCTTGTAGCACAACATGGCAGTTCTATCGTTAATCACACATACTGCCGCGTTTCGACCATCAATATTCATTATCAGAGCACGACAGCAAACTGACTAGCGAGGATCCGACTGCAATGCATATATAAGGAAAGGAAAATTAGATATGCAGCTCTCACCTCTAGTAGTAGCGTATATATTGTATTTGACATGAAATGTCACCTGCATAAATTTCTATACAGTCACGAAAATCAACTTTCTGCAGTATACGCCACATGTGTATAAGTTATACAATTAAACAATCTTTGGTTGCGCAAGTTTTGTGAAAATTTTATTACATCACTTTTGTGTGGTTTAAATGAATTTTAATTCCATACTTCCTATCCAGTCGCTTAATAAAGCGAAACTTCCTTCATTCAAACGTTCTGACGCCTTGCGACTTTCCACAATCATCATCAGAGCAAATTGAGTAGCGGGGATCCAAAATGCAATGATTTTATACGAAAAGGAAAATGAGATATGCGTAGCACAATTACAGCAGACTCCCATATATTTTACCCGACTGAAAATGTCGGTTGCCCAATTTTTATTCATTCATAAGAATGAATTTTTTTAGGTTTTTGCTACAATTTCAAAAGTTATACAATAAAAAATCATTGATTTCGCATGTGATGACAACAGTTATGGAATTCATTTTGTAAGCTTAAAGTATACATCAATCTCAGTGTATCTTACCAGTCGCTGAAAATACCAAAACTACCGTCAGCCAAACGTACTGACGTGCTACAACCTTTCATGTTCATCATCAGATTACGAAGTTAAACCCTACTAGCTGCGATCCAACGGCAATAAATATACAAGGAAATGAAAATGAGATATGCGGCTCCCAACCCATTGTGATGGCATATCCATTTTTGAGTCAATGGATTACCGACCGTAACGATGTGAAGATGGTCAGAAATATGTTTGACATTTGCGTTTTTTGTCTCAAACAAGGCGAATTCAGTCATTTTTTGTGACATGTAAACGTGGCATGCAATAGATCGAATTGCTTAAACACGTTATCGTGAAATTTAATTTTGGTAAACTGATTATTCAAGAAACGAATATTAACTTTTTTCTGCATTCCTGAATGCAATGTTTGCTTATTTATTTATTATTAAATAATTTGCTTTAAATGAAGTTTGCGAGCTTGAAGTAAACACCAACCCCGTTGTATTTAACCAGTCTTCGAACAACATAACAAAACTACCGCCAGCCGCAACGCACTGACGCATTTCGACCTTCCATGTTCATCATCAGAGTACGACGGCAAACGACTATCGAGGATCAAACCGCACTGAATATATATGGAAATCAAATTTAGATATGCGGCTCTCACCTCTAGCAGTCTTGTATACATTGAACTTGACTGGAAATGTCGGCTGCACAATTTCTATGCAGTCACGAACATTAACTGTTTGCAGCTTTCACCACATATACATAAATAGACAATACAATGTAACAATAATTGATTGCGCGGGTGGTGGTAACAATGCTTTAAATCAAGTTTACGAGCTTGAAGTAAACACCAACCCAATTGTATTTAACCAGACTTCGAACAACATAACAAAACTACCGCCAGCCGCAACGCACTGACGCGTTTCGACCTTCCTTGATCATCATCAGAGTACGATGGCAAACTGACTATCGAGGATCAAACCGCACTGAATATATATGGAAATCAAATTTAGATATAATAATTTATTTAGATATAAATAATATATTAATTTATAAATTACTAATAATAATTTCGGTTGTAACAGTGCAGCTGGAATGCACTATCACTCGTTAATGATAAAAGTTAGAGGAAAGATTGGTTATGCTTTATTTAACAAGATATAATGCAATTTGAGATTAGCCAATAGAAATTTAGCTATCAATATTTTAGACAACTTCGTGTGATTCAATTAGTATGAGCAATTACGGTCGTCGACTATTCGAACGGGAATAGTGTTGTTTTAACTGAATTTAAACGTTTGTAAAGTTTACTTCGTTATTTCGACTTTAAAATTTTTTTTCGAAAGTAGACGGGGACGAATTACAGGAACTACAGAGAGAGAGAGAGAGTGAGACGTGCAGGAACCTAAACTCCATTATCGAAATCCTTAGGTAAGGATGAGTCGGCTAAATGACCATGGATCAGTAGCTAGTGTTTCTCCAAACGTTGAACATTACACAATGCATAAATCAAGTTTGAAATTTTGAAGAATATTAATATAAGTATTTTTACTAATTGTCACAAATCGATTTAAATGCGTTTAGAGTAGCCAATTGAATCCATCCTTCGTATTTTTTATCATAATGAATTTATGGAAACTGTCTCAGACAGTTGTCACTTACTGCCGTCGACCAGAGCTACGTTCTATTGAATGACAATAAGCCGTTTTAAACATTGACCGCCAAATTATCTACAAATCCATATCGAGGTCTTAATATCAAGAAATAAACAGAATGGAAAAATACTATTTCTTCCTTGTACTGCAGAATCATTTCGAGTAACTTGCATAGCCAGTACATGATGAGTTCCCAATAAGGACGAAACCGGTCTACTGGATGAATTGCCTTTTCTACACTATACAATTCTTAGTTTATACTGACATATGTAAGTAATTAATAGGTCAGGTGTTTATATCAAGACCGCAACCTTGATTATAATAATTGTTATCACCACCCGCGCAACCAATGTTCGTTTAATTATATAAACGTTCATTTCAATATCACTTCCCCATGTAGTGTGGTGTCTGTTCAGTAACGACAGATTGGGGATGGTTAGTTGGAACTTTGGGTCTAAATGGATGCCATATGAGCTCCACCTAAAGGAAAAATAGAATAACCAAGTTACATTAGTTAGTATATAACTGAAAATTGTGTGTAGTGTAGTGTGCAGCAGGATGGCTCAGTGGTTAGAGCACCAGATTCCGAAGCAGACGTGCCCAGGTTCGAGTTCTGTCCGCGGCAAATTCTGGCCAGCACATGATGAGCTCCCAATAAGGACGAAACAGGTCTACTGGATGAATTGCCTTTTCTACACTATACAATTCTTAGTTTATACTGACATAAGTAAGTAATTAATGGGTCAGGTGTTTATATCAAGACCACAACCTTGATTATAATAATTGTTATCACCACCCGCGCAACCAATGTTCGTTTAATTATATAAATGTTCATTTCAATACCATTTCCCCATGTAATGTGGTGTCTGTTCAGTAATGACAGACGAAAATATTATGATCTCGTTCTAAGTCACTCTAAATTCAGCAGTTTCAATAACTCCAGATTCCTTATTAGACCAGTCTTATAATATGGTTTTGATTGATGATAATCCTCTTGGTATATATGGGATTCAATTTCAGTATATTAACACGCTGTTTATTAAGAATTATTTCTTTAAAGAATAACAAAATGAGGTATTATATGTTAACAATATTTTTAATTGTATATCTTGAGCCTAATATTAAAGCCGCTACTTGTTTTTTACATGTATTAATTTATATCAGGTCTGCGATCTACATATAAAAGATAGTCTCTTTGCATACATACTTTTGTTAATATGAACTAAGCGAGGTACAATGTAGAAAAAGTAATTCAACCAGTGGACGGGTTTTGTCTTCAATGGAAATTATTCACGTAATTTCCAGAATTCGCCGCTGACAGGGCTCGGGTAAGTCTAATACAGAGTCCGCTGCTCTAATCTCTAAGCAGCCAATGGGCAGTTGTTCTTGTTGGATTTGGTCGACTTTATCTAAGGTGTAGGAGAATTGATCTATAAGATATGTGTCAGACTAAAAGTGCTCCTAACGGCATTCAACATTGCAATGTTGTCTCAGCTGTGAGACCGTGATGAGGCAGCTTTTACATCGCCAAATAGTGACGTTTCATTTATCGTTACGCTTGTCAGTTAGTTGATGACGATTTTTTGTACTTGCTCAAGCTCAACAGTAGCGGTTGGTATTGATATTTGAGTACGCGTTGGATGAAGTTAATAATCCGTCTGGCCTCAATTGATGTGATGACTCTTTTCTAAGAAGAGACAATCAACTCCAACATGGTTGTGGTAGCAATATTTGCGTACGCGGCGGTGATGTTAATAATTGTTCGCTTTTAACTGATGTTATAACCTTTCTTTGTGAAATACAGCAGCAAAAACCATAATTATTGGTACAGGCATTGGTTTATATGGCAAGCTAATAACCTATTTGGCGTTTATTCAATAAATTTGTTGAAATGAAATGCAGCTTACATTGGTGTTGGGTTTTTATAAAATTATACGTGATGATGATGCTAATAACCGTCCGCCAATAACTAAAATAACAAGTCTTCGTTGAGGAAATAGATCAGCACAACGTTGTTCGATGATGCAAGCAACTTGGGCTTTATTATTACTGAAACCAAGGTGGCAAACTTCATATAAACACCTGACCCATTATGTACATAAATCTGTCAGTGCATACTAAGAATAGTATAATGTACAAAAGACAATTCATCCAGTACACCGGTTTCATCATTATTAAGAAGGCATCACGTGCTATCCAGAACTTGACGCGGACATGGCTTAATTCTGGGCATATCTGCTTCAATATCTGGTGCTCTAACCACGGAGCCATCCTTTCGCACAATACACACAATTTTGAATTATTTTTTAACTAATGTTTCTCGGTTAGACTTTGTTCTAGGTGGAGCACAAATGGCATCCTATTAGACTCAGGGTTCCAACTCACCAGGCCCAATCTGACATTATTAAACGGGCACCACACTACATGGGAAAGTGGTGTTGAAATGACATTGGTAAATGATGACTGTGTAATAATATGCCAGATAGTCAAGCATATGTGAGTCATTGGTTTGATTTAGCAACTGAATACGGCGTACAAGACGTTTCTGCCCAAGAGGGAAATTTTGAAATAGTGCAACAAAACGAAGCACACAGCATGGCTAAATTAGCTTCACGTAATGCAGATAAACAGAAGACCGTCTGTCGGGTTTATCAGCATCATTATGGTTATATGTTTAGTTATATTATTTTATGGTTGTAATTTTGGACTACATGAATACAAATTTATGTCCAATCACATTGATTGATTTTGGATTGCCTGGTGACCACAATTATTAAAAACTATGTAGTTATATTATTATAATCAAGGTTGCGTTCTTGATATAAACACAGCCCATTAATTACTTACATATGTCAGTATAAACTATGAATTGTATAGTTATATTTCCTGTTAAACTGATAATCTAATCAATATGTTGTGCTATATTTTAGACCAATTACATAAGGAGAAATATAAAATGTTTAATTTGACTATATCTTTGCAGCGTGTTTACATTCTCTTAAGTAACTAATGACAAACATCACAAAGCTATCCGCAATAGCGTAGATGGAGAGGAGTGCTGTAGATCAAAATAGATTATATTTATTATATGTGAATTTCTAGCTTTTATGTAAAAATTATACTTGTTCCACTGTTATGAATAAATATTTTATAGGAAATTATTTTGTAAACAGTAATACGATGACGCTATATAATCCGGTATTTGTTTAATCATTTGTTGTTAATAAATCCAATAATTAAAGCTGTCTACATTATTAAACGAAGATTGGTTGCGCGGACAGTGATAACCATTACTATATTCAAGATTGTGATTTTGGTATAAACACCTAACTTATATAATACATACATTGTAGTGTAAAAAAGGAAAATTATACATTAGATCGATTTCGTCCTAATTGGGAAATTAGATCCTGCTAGTCAAAATTTAATGCGGAGAGAGGTCGAAGCTGTCCGAAGCAGACTTGCCCAGGTTTGAGCCGAGTCCGCAGCAAATTCTGTCCAGTGCGTTCTGAGTTCCCAGTAAGGATAAAACCAATCTACTGTGATGGGTCATGTGTTTAAATCAACATCGCGACCTTGATTATAGTAATTAAAGCCGTTAATTGTTTGTCTTAATTTCTTTAAGAGAACCAGAGCAGTTTCTTTTAGTATATTGGTTTAGCATTACGAACATCAGAAGGGAAAGGGTCCACATTAGAAAAGTCAAACTATGAGGGCAAGTCAGCTATTAATAATCGAATAACATTGAAGTTTTAACAGATTTTTAATCACTGCATGCACTTATATGTATGTATATATATATATATATATATATATATATATATATATATATATATATATATATTTATAAATATGAGAAAAAAGAACCGTAATCCACGGAATAATATATATTAATAAATCTTATTTTTACCAGTATCTAAAGTCATTATTCTTGATTTTGTAATAGTTTGATTCATTCAATCCCAACTGTACATTTTTCGTAATCAATCCCCTCTTAGCTATTTTCTGCCTTTGTTTTGTAGAATTTAAACCATTACTTTTGCGTAACGTGCTGTGGTGTGTCATCGGTTTAATTGTGTGTCCATGATTTACAGGTGTGTCGTATTTTGCGACACATAGGCTATTTTTGAAGGCATGTTAGTTATTTTTTTGCTCCAGTCCAATTTAATTTCTTTATGAATTACTTTTTTCAATAGCTTGAAAAGCCTGAAGCAATTCTTCAGTTTTTGCCTTTTACAGAACTGGAAAAATGTTGCATGATCTGTGAGTAGTATATTTTCACAAAATGCTGATTATTGTAACGATATATATAGTTTATAAATTAATATCTCAGTTTTCAATGTGAATAAAATTATGACTTGTCTATTGGTTTGAAACACCTTAAACTTCGAAATTGTAAGACTTTTGTCACAATATAATTTTTTACAGTTAAATACTGTTTGTTGCGAAGAACTAATATATATGCAAGTATGTATTAGGTTTTGCGAACCTAGTAACAAATTAGTTCAGTTGTGACCAGAAGGATAAACCAAAGGCAGCATGAACGGAAAGTATAATCTCATGCACATTCGTTTCGTGCTTACTGGCGACTCATCAGTAGGAGCCGGTATTACGCCCTTTAACCACTATATATTTGGTAGAAGAATGTGGAATAATAGGACGGTACAATCTCCTAGACGAATGTGTAAACCTGTAATAGTGAAGCTAACATAATCTAAAGTCAACGACAATGCGACTTCAATGCTAACTCACACTATAAAATATATATACCGAGTCTGTAAAGGATACTAACACTATGGCCATTGTGTTAGTAACTGATACCTTTTTTGAAATCGATGAGTACCGGATACTAACACTATGGCCATTGTGTTAGTAACTGATACCTTTTTTGAAATCGATGAGTACCGGATACTAACACTATGGTTTCCGAGTCGGTACATGATACCAACCTGATGGATATAAATTTATGCTAAAGTTCACCCAAATTGAGAATTACAACAATTTCCGAACACCTGTTACTCCAGTTAAACCATACACTCTGGCCTTCATCGATATCAGTTATCACATTTCGCGGTAAGCATGACATCATTCAATTCAATATATTACAGTTAAATACTGTTTGTTGCGAAGAACTAATATATATGCAAGTATGTATTAGGTTTTGCGAACCTAGTAACAAATTAGTTCAGTTGTGACCAGAAGGATAAACCAAAGGCAGCATGAACGGAAAGTATAATCTCATACACATTCGTTTCGTGCTTACTGGCGACTCATCAGTAGGAGCCGGTATTACGCCCTTTAACCACTATATATTTGGTAGAAGAATGTGGAATAATAGGACGGTACAATCTCCTAGACGAATGTGTAAACCTGTAATAGTGAAGCTAACATAATCTAAAGTCAACGACAATACGACTTCAATGCTAACTCACACTATATAATATATATACCGAGTCTGTAAAGGATACTAACACTATGGCTATTGTGTTAGTAACTGATACCTTTTTTGAAATCGATGAGTACCGGATACTAACACTATGGCTATTGTGTTAGTAACTGATACCTTTTTTGAAATCGATGAGTACCGGATACTAACACTATGGTTTCCGAGTCGGTACATGATACCAACCTGATGGATATAAATTTATGCTAAAGTTCACCCAAATTGAGAATTACAACAATTTCCGAACACCTGTTACTCCAGTTAAACCATACACTCTGGCCTTCATCGATATCAGTTATCACATTTCGCGGTAAGCATGACATCATTCAATTCAATATATTACAGTTAAATACTGTTTGTTGCGAAGAACTAATATATATGCAAGTATGTATTAGGTTTTGCGAACCTAGTAACAAATTAGTTCAGTTGTGACCAGAAGGATAAACCAAAGGCAGCATGAACGGAAAGTATAATCTCATGCACATTCGTTTCGTGCTTACTGGCGACTCATCAGTAGGAGCCGGTATTACGCCCTTTAACCACTATATATTTTGGTAGAAGAATGTGGAATAATAGGACGGTACAATCTCCTAGACGAATGTGTAAACCTGTAATAGTGAAGCTAACATAATCTAAAGTCAACGACAATGCGACTTCAATGCTAACTCACACTATATAATATATATACCGAGTCTGTAAGGATACTAACACTATGGCTATTGTGTTAGTAACTGATACCTTTTTTGAAATCGATGAGTACCGAATACTAAATCTATGGTTTCCTAGTCGGTACATGATACCAAACTGATGGTTATAAATTTATGCTTAAGTTCACCCAAATTGAGAATTACAACAATTTCCGAACACCTGTTACTCCAGTTAAACCATACACTCTGGCCTTCATCGATATCAGTTATCACATTTCACGGTAAGCATGACATCATTCAATTCAATATATTACAGTTAAATACTGTTTGTTGCGAAGAACTAATATATATGCAAGTATGTATTAGGTTTTGCGAACCTGGTAACAAATTAGTTCAGTTGTGACCAGAAGGATAAACCAAAGGCAGCATGAACGGAAAGTATAATCTCATGCACATTCGTTTCGTGCTTACTGGCGACTCATCAGTAGGAGCCGGTATAACGCCATTTAACCACTATATATTTGGTAGAAGAATGTGGAATAATAGGACGGTACAATCTCCTAGACGAATGTGTATACCTTTAACAGTGAAGCTAACATAATCTAAAGTCACCGACAATACGACTTCAATGCTAACTCACACTATATAATATATATACCGAGTCTGTAAAGGATACTAACACTATGGCTATTGTGTTAGTAACTGATACATTTTTGAAATCGGTGAGTACCGGATACTAACACTATGGTTTCCGAGTCGGTACCTGATACCAAACTGATGGATATAAATTTATGCTAAAGTTCACCCAAATTGAGAATTACAACAATTTCCGAACACCTGTTACTCCAGTTAAACCATACACTCTGGCCTTCATCGATATCAGTTATCACATTTCGCGGTAAGCATGACATCATTCAATTCAATATATTACAGTTAAATACTGCTTGTTGAGAAGAACTAATATATATGCAAGTAAGTATTAAGTTTTGCGAACCTAGTAACAAATTAGTTCAGTTGTGACCAGAAGGATAAACCAAAGGCAGCATTAACGGAAAGTATAATCCCATGCACATTCGTTTCGTGCTTACTGGCGACTCATCAGTAGGAGCCGGTATTACGCCCTTTAACCACAATATATTTGGTAGAAGAATGTGGAATAATAGGACGGTACAATCTCCTAGACGAATGTGTAAACCTGTAATAATGAAGCTAACATGATCTAAAGTCAACGACAATGCGACTTCAATGCTAACTCACTATATAATATATATACCGAGTCTGTAAAGGATACTAACACTATGGCTATTGTGTTAGTAACTGATACCCTTTTGAAATCGATGAGTACCGGATACTGACACTATGGTTTCCGAGTCAGTACATGATACCAAACTGATGGATATAAATTTATGCTAAAGTTCACCCAAATTGAGAATTACAAAAAATTTCCGAACACCTGTTACTCCAGTTAAACCATACACTCTGGCCTTCATCGATATCAGTTATCACATTTCGCAGTAAGCATGACATCATTAAATTCAATATATTATATTTAAATACTGTTTGTTGCGAAAAACTAATATATATGCAAGTATGTATTAGGTTTTGTGAACCTAGTAACAAATTAGTTCAGTTGTGACCAGAAGGATGAACCAAAGGCAGCATGAACGGAAGGTATAATCTCATGCACATTCCTTTCGTGCTTATTGGCGACTCATCAGTAGGAGCCGGTATTACGCCCTTTAACCACTATATATTTGGTAGAAGAATGTGGAATAATAGGACGGTACAATCTCCTAGACGAATGTGTATACCTTTAATAGTGAAGCTAACATAATCTAAAGTCAACGACAATACGACTTCAATGCTAACTCACACTATATAATATATATACGGAGTCTGTAAAGGATACTAACACTATGGCTATTGTGTTAGTAACTGATACCTTTTTTGAAATCGATGAGTACCGGATACTAACACTATGGTTTCCCAGTCGGTACATGATACCAAACTGATGGATATAAATTTATGCTTAAGTTCACCCAAATTGAGAATAACGACAATATCCGAACACCTGTTACTCCAGTTAAACCATACACTCTGGCCTTCATCGATATCAGTTATCACATTTCGCGAAAAGCATGACATCATTCAATTCAATATATTACAGTTAAATACTGTTTGTTGCGAAGAACTAATATATATGAAAATATGTATTAGGTTTTGCGAACCTAGTAACAAATTAGTTCAGTTGTGACCAGAAGGATAAACCAAAGGCAGCATGAACGGAAAGTATAATCTCATACACATTCGTTTCGTGCTTACTGGCGACTCATCAGTAGGAGCCGGTATTACGTCATTTAACCACTATATATTTGGTAGAAGAATGTGGAATAATAGGACGGTACAATCTCCTAGACGAATGTGTAAACCTGTAATAGTGAAGCTAACATAATCTAAAGTCAGCGACAATACGACTTCAATGCTAACTCACACTATATAATATATATACCGAGTCTGTAAAGGATACTAACACTATGGCTATTGTGTTAGAAACTGATACCTTTTTGAAATCAATGAGTACCTGATACTAACACTATGGTTTCTGAGTCGGTACATGATACCAACCTGATGGATATAAATTTATGCTAAAGTTCACCCAAATTGAGAATTAAAACAATTTCCGAACACCTGTTACTCCAGTTAAACCATACACTCTGGCCTTCATCGATATAAGTTATCACATTTCGCGGTAAGCATGACATCATTCAATTCAATATATTACAGTTACATACTGTTTGTTGCGAAGAGCTAATATATATGCAAGAATGTATTAGGTTTAGCGAACCTAGTAACAAATTAGTTCAGTTGTGACCAGAAGGATAAACCAAAGGCAGCATGAACGGAAAGTATAATCTCATGCACATTCCTTTCGTGCTTATTGGCGACTCATCAGTAGGAGCCGGTGTTACTCCCTTTAACCACAATATATTTGGTAGAAGAATGTGGAATAATAGGACGGTACAATCTCCTAGACGAATGTGTAAACCTGTTATAGTGAAGCTAACATAATCTGAAGTCAACGACAATGCGACTTCAATGCTAACTCACACTATATAATATATATACCGAGTCTGTAAAGGATACTAACACTATAGTTATTGTGTCAGTAACTGATACCTTTTTGAAATCGATGAGTACCGGATACTAACACTATGGTTTCCGAGTCGGTACATGATACCAACCTGATGGATATAAATTTGTGCTAAAGTTCACCCAAATTGAGTATTACAAAAATTTCCGAACACCTGTTACTCCAGTTAAACCATACACTCTGGCCTTCATCGATATTAGTTATCACATTTCGCGGTAGACATGACATCATTCAATTCAATATATTACAGTTAAATACTGTTTGTTGCGAAGAACTAATATATATGCAAGTATGAATTAGGTTTTATGAACCTAGTAACAAATTAGTTCAGTTGTGACCAGAAGGATAAACCAAAGGCAGCATGAACGGAAAGTATAATCTCATGCACATTCGTTTCGTGCTTACTGGCGACTCATCAGTAGGAGCCGGTATTACGCCCTTTAACCACTATATTTTTGGTAGAAGAATGTGGAATAATAGGACGGTACAATCTCCTAGACGAATGTGTAAATCTGTAATGGTGAAGCTAACATAATCTAAAGTCAACGACAATGCGACTTCAATGCTAACTCACACTATATAATATATATACCGAGTCTGTAAAGGATACTTACACTATGGCTATTGTGTTAGTAACTGATACCTTTTTTGAAATCGATATATATCGGATACTAACACTATGGTTTCCGAGTCGGTACATGATACCAACCTGATGGATATAAATTTATGCTAAAGTTCACCCAAATTGAGAATTACAACAATTTCCGAACACCTGTTACTCCAATTAAACCATACATTCTGGCCTTCATCGATATCATTTATCACATTTCGCGGTAAGCATGACATCATTCAATTCAATATATTACAGTTAATTACTGTTTGTTGCGAAGAACTAATATATATGCAAGTATGTATTAGGTTTTGCGAACCTAGTAACAAATTAGTTCAGTTGTGACCAGAAGGATAAACCAAAGGCAGCCTGAACGGGATGTATAATCCCCATGCACATTCGTTTCGTGCTTATTGGCTGACTCATCAGTAGGAGCCGGTAGTACGCCCTTTAACCACAATATATTTGGGTAGAAGATGTGGAAAAATAGGACATTCAATCTCTAGACGAATGTGTATACCTTTAATAATTGAAGCTAACATAATCTAAAGTCAACGACAATACGACTTCAATGCTAACTCACACTATATAATATATGCAGGTGTAAGGATATAAGCCACTATGGCTATTGTGTTAGTAACTGTCCACCTTTTTGAAATCGATGAGTACCGGATACTAACACTATGGCTTCCGAGTCGGTACATGACACCAAACTGATGGATATAAATTTATGCTAAGGTTCAACTAAATTGAGAATTACAACAATTTCCGAACACCTGTTACTCCAGTTAAACCATACACTCTGGCCTTCATCGATATCAGTTATCACATTTCGCGGTAAGCATGACATCATTCTATTCAATATATTACAGTTAAATACTGTTTGTTGCGAAGAGCTAATATATATGCAAGTATGTATTAGGTTTTGCGAACCTAGTAACAAATTATTTCATTTGTGACCAGAAGGATGAACCAAAGGCAGCATGAACGGAAAGTATAATCTCATGCACATTCGTTTCGTGCTTACTGGCGACTCATCAGTAGGAGCCGGTATTACACCCTTTAACCACTATATATTTGGTAGAAGAATGTGGAATAATAGGACGGTACAATCTCCTAGACGAATGTGTAAACCTGTAATAGTGAATCTAACATCATCTAAAGTCAACGACAATACGACTTCAATGCTAACTAACACTATATAAAATATATACCGAGTCTGTAAAGGATACTAACACTATGGCTATTGTGTAATAACTGAAACCTTTTTTGAAATCAATGAGTACCAGATACTAACACTATGGTTTCCGAGTCGGTACATGATACCAACCTGATGGATATAAATTTATGCTAAAGTTCACCCAAATTGAGAATTACAACAATTTCCGAACACCTGTTACTCCAGTTAAACCATACAATCTGGCCTTCATCGATATCAGTTATCACATTTCGTGGTAAGCATGACATCATTCAATTCAATATATTAGAATTAAATACTGTTTGTTGCGAAGAACAAATATATATGCAAATATGTATTAGGTTTTGCGAACCTAGTAACAAATTAGTTCAGTTGTGACCAGAAGG
>JAQBSW010007217.1:0-42373 GCA_029291075.1 Eudiplozoon nipponicum
TTCTCATTGTTGCCCAATCTGAGAGCTACGATATATGGTCGATGACTTAAAAAATTATAATTATCATCACGGTTAGTTAAAAAATCATTCAGTACAAAATGTTGTGGCAACTTTTGCCAATAATAAGAACACCCTTGGTGAGAAAAATAAGCTTTAAGCGCCTAACTTGCAAGAATTTATCTATTTAACGCAGATTATATGCAGCTCAGGAAGAATCACACTATGAGTATTATATATATATATATATATATATATATATATATATATATATATATATATATATATATATATATATTAAATATCAATCGAGATAGGACATTTCTCCAAAGGAAATTGGCAACAGCGAAATAGTTGAAGAACAATCAGGAGTAAAAATTCATCAAATCCAGAGCATGCTAACGTAAGGAGTCCACGAATTGATTAAAAAATCACAAAAAACTATGCGGCATTACTGAATATTGTGGACAGTGGAGAGAGGACAACTGTTGCTACAGAACCCAACAAAATAACTATAAAGAAACAAGCAAAGTTAAATCATTAAAAACTGAAAACAGTTTAGATAAGTCACATGCTACATATACTTTATTTTATGCCAACTTTAGAAGTGTTAAGAACAAAATTTTTTGATGTGTAATTTTATAACAAGTAAGAATTTTGATTTTATAATATTGTCGGGAACTTGGCTCAGCAATTAAATTCAAAATCACGAAATTGACATCCCTCATTGTTGTTTATTTAGAAAAGACAGATCGTTGGATAGAAGAGATGAAGGAGTACTTATTTACAGTAAATCTACGTTAAATTAGAAAGTGTTACATACTAGTGAATATAGTTCTGTTATTGATTTTATATCTATGCAAATCGATAATTTGATCCTAATAGAGGTTTACAGACCGCCGTATGCTAGTTTAAATGATGATATAATTTTTAACAATTCTTTTCAATCTATTTTGGACTGCCATGGTTATAATGCGGTGGTAGGCGATTTTAATAAGTTATGAAGTTGTAAACTATTTTAAAGAACTGGATCACAAACAAATTATCTTACAAGGGAACAACTTGGGTAGCAAAAGACAGAAACTTAATTTTGAGAATGCTCACGTGCAATGTTCCAGAATTAAATGGAATCGTTTCAGAGAGTTAAGCGTAATGATTGATTATGAAAGTTCTTACACTATGATTACTGATGAATTAATTTTTTCTGTTTCAAGGTTATTATCTGTTTTATTTCATACATCTACGTTTAAGAATATGATACCGAAAGGAAAAATTATGTAAACTAAGAATTAAACGAGATAATATAATGAAATGTAGTCTTATCAATAGTATTAAAAAATGAGGTTAGATTTTATTGACAACGAAATTACTCCATCACTGCTGATATTCCATCAGAGATCAGAGAGAATCATACTGAGTAAACTAAAGAGCAATCCTATACTAGAATACAAACTCCTATAGGATTACAATAAATATAATAAGAAATTAAAACTCATATTACCGGTCGTTAAAACTGAGTATGAATTTGTCTGTGAATTGGATGAAATATTTTGTAATTTTATATTTAATCCACAGAATGAAAACAATATCATGGATCTAACTGATCTTTCGGGTAACCAGGAACAAGGACTTGTTATCGACACTGATTCATTGATAAAGTTAATGTTAAAAAGTAAAATAAAGAAACAAAAATTTCACTTTGGTATATCGATTGATAACTAGCTTCAATTACCTTTATCTTTTATGAATGCGCTCTGCAATTTTATAAACAGAATTTTGAAGGATGGGAAAATACCAATCAATATTCTATCGATAGTATCTATACCGTTGCCAAAGGTAAGTAAGCCAACGTGCGCCAATGATTATAAACTGATCTCTATTGTCCATTTATTTTTTAAGATAATATAGCTTCCGGTTGATTTTGATACAAGTCAACATGGCTTTACGAAAGATAGATCGACAATTACTTATATTCTTTCTATGTGGAAGCATGTAATTACACTAGATGAGAACAAGTTAGATGCATTAATTGTCTTTATAGGTATCTCAAAAGCTTTTGACTCTATATCTTCTGATGCTATTTTGAAGGTGATTAATTCATTGAATATTGATCCGAATATTTTAAGATTACTCAGATACTAGTTATATAATAGAAGAATGACACATAAGACTGCCAGGTGAACCGGTAATCCAAGGAGCCCATGAGAGCTGCATCATAACGGATATTCAAGAGCGACTTAAACAGTTAATTGAATATGCTGGCGCCATACAGCGACAAGACTATGCCAGGCAACCGACAGGCACTCGCCTAAAGGTCGGCGACTATGTCATAGTCGCGAAGGTCGAGCCCATAGCACTGCAGGCTGTCAATGATGGGCCGTATCGCGTGGAAAGGGTGGACTCAGAGCACAATACAGTTTTTTAACATGCCCGATGGACCACGAGCTGTCGCACTTGATCGTTTAAGCAGGGTGCCAAGGTCGATTCCTGAGGGGGGGGGGAAGATGTGGCAATAGTTACCTTTAAGACAGAGAACGAACAAAGGGTCTTATCTAGGGTGGACATTAATTCAACAGAAATTCCTCGCAGAAGTGCCCGTAATAGGATTAAGCAGTCACTCCTGTGATAAAAGCTGACTTCGAGCTGAAGTGAACATTAATTAATTAATGTTTGTAAATTTGTTTTATTAAATCGATGCTCGTTATGCGAGCAAAATAATATTTATAATTGAGTAAAAATAGAGAATGTGTCGTACATTTAAAAATAGCTTCTGATGGGCTAGAAACGTTGAGTCAAGGTCTGACTATTCAAATTAACAATTTAACTGCAGAATTAGGCATATTTAAGTCTCGTCTGGACGATACACTGATAATAAATACAGACGATATCCGAGTGCATGGCCCATCCAATATAGGGGACACAACAGATAGGAGCTTTATTTCCGCGGGAAGAGCTTTGAATACACTTGTGGCTTTGGAAAACAGTTAGATTTTATTAAATACAACGGAATTGTGTTTGGATTGGATTGAAGAGTTGCTATGGCGTGTAGTATAGTGGTAACTTGGGTGAGCGAAGTTTGATGGTGATAGGCTTGGTGTGCTCTTATGAACGAAAGAAATGACACGTAAGTGACGGGTAAACCATAGCGGAAGAAGGTTAGCCAGGAGTACGCGTTCCCGAAGACTCGCTTTAAAAATCTGGAAGAAATCTGTTCGATGGCATAGGAGGAGGCTAGAGTGAGAGGACAATAAAATTCGCTAGAATATGATATGAGGAGTAGGACGTAGACCTTCAACAATGTGAGTTGGAGATTGGGATTGTTAGTCTTGAAACAGATTAAACGGGCCCACTTGATGAGTTTGGAGGTAGTATGTTGAAGATTTGGGGAGAAGTCTAGCGATTTAGAAAAATAGATACGAAGGTGCTTGACCAAGTCAATTAATTCAATATCAACTTGTATCTGGGAGAGAACATAATGGGTCAGAGGTAAGTTTCATCAAACGAAACTTATCGGGATTTTATTTACGACCGATTATGCTAAGCTGCGAATGTAACCAAGATAACAGCTGAGTGATAAAAGGTCGAGAGGGGTTGGATGCTGTGGGGTTGCTGAATACAACTACCATGTCATCTGCATATTTGAACAGCTTGAATAGGTTGTCCTCAACCTGCACTTGAGCGAGTGTTAGGTTGAATAGTAAAAGATCCAGATCGGATAAGGGCTGTCCTCGAGTGACTGTTTCCGACTTTTACAGTTGTGTAACGGTGTCGGAGATAATAACTGAAAAGATTTAGGACTTTGCCGCTAATAACACTGCTTTACAAGGCGGATTCAGTTGCCGAGAACGACAGTGAATCAAAGGTCTTGGAAACATCTAGGATGAGGAGAATGGATTCATGACCTTTAGAGATAGAGGAGTAGCAGTGATCAAGGATGGAAGAGTAGTGGCCATTTAGGAAGCCATGTTGATCGTCCAGGAGGCAGAAGTTTTCTCGAGACTTGATGAAAGGGTAGATTAAGTTATATAAGACCCTGTCGAAGATTTTTGTGAAAGAATGGACGATAGTAATAGGGCGGAGATCTTTGAATGAAGAGATTGACGATGTACCATTTTTTGGGATAGGAGAGATCGTCGAATGAAGCCATTCCGGGGGAAGGTAGGTATTTTCGATGCATCGGTTGATAACATCGGTGAGCAGGTAGAAGAGATTCCAGCCAAGAAGTGCAATCATCCTGACAGAGACACCGTACTGATCAAATTGGTGTTTAGATTTTATGTCTTTGATTGCTTGAACGACGGAGGCCGGCGAAATAATGAACCAACGTAGGTTCTCAGCGTCTCCGTTGTCAAGCATCTCAGCAGGTACAATGGGAATAAGGAAGAGGTCCAGAAGTTAATTTAGATAATCGTCGGTAAAGCTGGAGTCGTCCGATCGAGAGAAGTTTATGTATGAGGTATTGGACTTTTGTAGTAATTGGTGTTTGATGACTGCGAACTTTTTCCGAGAGTTAGGTGCTGTGCGGATGCGTCTCTCGATGTTGAGCGCTTGTTTGTTGATTACCTGTTTGATGTGCTCATCGACACGTCGGAGAGCGAGAGCGCGAACACGTGATGTTGTGCGTAATCTAGAATTACGTGCAAGGTTGTCGCGTGCTTTAAACAAGGCGTTCAACTTGTTCATCGCGTGAATTTGTTGAATAGAGGTGGCATAAGTAAAGTGGAAGGAATGCTGTCTTTAGGGATAGACGATAAAAGGGGAAGAAAAAGGATACCTGGCAGTGGGCGAGATTAGGGAAGATCTTTCGAGACTGAACATTGGTCACGTCTCTGTTGGAGAGGACACAATCAAGCTGGTTGATCCCTCGTGTAGGGAACTGCACAAATTGACTTAGGAGGTTGTCCGCAAAGAGCCGAATCAATGGGTGAGTTTCCATAGTTATATTATACCGGTTAGCCAGAGAAAGGTTAAGGTCGCCCACAACGATGTATTGATCAGAGTTAGAGAAGAAAGTGAACATTAGTTGAGCCCCACGGGTGTCGTCTATTATTGAGAGGTTTGGGAGTCTGTGGACAACGCAAACTGATAAGCTTTGGTCAAGGATCAGCAGCTAAAATGAAAAGAATTCTAATCCTAGCGAGTTCGATGTAGACAGGCGTTTAGGCATGAGAGAGGAACGGACAAAGGCAGCCAGACCACCCCCAAAGTCAGCCATTCTGTCACTTCGAAGGAAAGTGTAGCCGTTGATGATCGCAATGAATGGAAGGGGACAGCCACTTTTCAACAAGAAAGCACATTTATAGCTCGTTAGAGGATAAAAATCCTCGCAGTTGTTTGATTTTTGGCGTAAGCGATCTACAATTGATAAGACTTGCTGAAAGGGATCCGTTAGACCGGGGAGGAGAAGCTGGCAGGCGCTTTCCGCTGGCGGCTGGTGCGAGACCTAGGGCTGATAAGGGTAACTGTTGACGAGAACGGAGTGGTCAGCATCGATCTGGATTTCCTTAGTCTCACTGTTATCAGGTGGGTGAGGTAATTGGAGGATTTGAAAGCAGGATGGAGGCGAGTTATCTGGGCTCGAGGGGTTACTTGGGAGCAGCGATGTGAGGGTGGGAGGGGGCGAAATCTGAACGGGTGGTATCGGTGAGGTTGGAGGAGGAAATTGTGAGGGGAAGAATCGATGGCTCGCGGGGTCGTTATGGTCTTTCGTTTTGTCGGTTTCAGGACCTCTGCACCAGTCGTGATAACGACTTGACTTAGGGGTTTGTTGCTGGTCCTGGAGATTGGAGGAGGTTGGCCGTTGTTGGGGGTCTTTATGCGCCGTGATTGGCCACAACGACGTGGTAAAGCTTGCGCTTGTTGGGTGGGAATGGTCTCGCTGTTTGAGTTTTTGGTGAAGGGGAGCCCTTCAAATGGAGAGGTAGTTAGCATGATGGTTCCAGAGGAAGGAGCATCACCGAGGATGACTCCGTAAAATGACCGGCGTTTATTTGGGTTGCTCCAGCCAGGATAGGCATGTCTAGTTTCAGGGGAGGGGACGGTGTCTGGCAGTGAGGTCCGCGCTTGTTCTGTAGTTCCTTGTAGTAAACTTGAATCACGCTCTAATTTGACTTTCCCTGTCGATAAAAAGGGTGATCGAGATTTTAGTTGACTGAGTTCGTCGTTGGACAGCCTTTTGTGCGAAGAGACCACAAAAGCACGGTTTTTGCCAGAGGAGACATCTTTGAGATGATAGAAATTCTTTCCCAAATGACTGATTAAATCTCAAGCCAGGTCATCTTTAGAAAGTGGGGAGTGCGGAGACCAGAGGAAGAGGTTGCGTTTACTGGGATTTCGTAAAGCAACCTTCTGCGTAACAGCGTTCAAGAAATCATCAGCTTGGCACAACAAATGTGGCTGCAACGTGGAGAGAGAGGTTACCCGATAAAGTTCCTAGCTATCCCTTGACATCTGCCATCTGTTGCTAGAGGTCAGCGAGATAGATAAGTAGCTTCTGGGTTAAAGAAATGATGGAGGCTGGCAATAAAGTCTGTTTCATTATGGAGGAGTGTGATAGAGAAACAGAGAAAAAAAATGAATGTATGTATCGAAAATTCCAACAAGATAAAAGTTAGTCCTTAATATATGTAAAGAAATTCCAGCAAAATATGTGATAAAATACCAAGTGTTTCCGGGAGGTGATATCAGACAAGAAATTTAGAAAATCTAAAAACAAAAACAAAATAAAACCCGATCTCAGTTCAAAATTAAAGAATTATAGAAATCCACGAGCATGGCCACTCGGGTTTTTCGCTTTATTATTGTGTTAAAATCATTTTTCTGTCTTTACAAATTTGAATTACTATCAATTTATCCAAAGACAAAATTATTGGTATCATTGTCGTCGAATAAAATATGCATTTATGCGCATCTCCGTTTACGAATGTAAACTCTTTAGTCTGGAAATTTTGTAAATGAATAGAAAAACTAATTCATTCTCATTGTTGCCCAATCTGAGAGCTACGATATATGGTCGATGACTTAAAAAATTATAACTATTATCACGATTAGTTATAAAATCATTCATTACAAAATGCTGTAACAAACTTTGCTATATATATATATATATATATATATATATATATATATACTCATATATATATATATATATATATATATATATATATATATATATATATATATATATATATTCTATATAAGCATAATGTTTAAAAGATTGCAATGAGACTACCAAACTGGGTTCGTTTTTATTGGGCAAATCTCAGTAATACCTAGCATTGCTTCGGTCAGGTTTCGAACAAAGGAGTTTCTATATATAAAAGATAAAAATACTGCATGTTGCGGATAACTAATATATATGCAAGTATGTATTAGGTGTTGCGAATCTAGTAACATATTAGTTCAGTTGTGACCAGAAGGATAAACCAAAGGCAGAATGAACTGAAAGTATAATCTCATGCACATTCGTTTCGTGCGTACTGGCGACTCATCAGTAGGAGCCAGTATTACGCCCTTTAAACACTATATATTTGGGTAAGAAATGTGGGATAATAGGACGCTACAATCTCCTTGGCGAATGTGTAAACCTGATTTAGTGAAGCTAACTTCATATAAAGTCTCGACAATGCGACTTCAACGCTATGCATTAATTAATTACTGGCCAGAACTGCTACGGTTGGGTTAGAACTAGAGAGCCCACATTCCTCACCCAAATATATAGTGGTTAAAGGGCGTAATACCGGCTCCTACCGTTCATGTCATATTTGGTTTATCCTTCTGGTCACAACTGAACTAATTTGTTACTAGATTCGCAACACCTAATACATAATTTCATATATATTAGTTCCCCGCAACAAACAGTATTTATCTGTTATATGTATTGAATTGAATGATGTCATGCTTACCGCGAAATGTGATAACTGATATCGATCAAGGCCAGAGTGTATGGATTAACTAGAGTAACAGGTGTTCAGAAACTGTTGTAATTCTCAATTTCGGTGAACTATAGCATAAATTGATAACCATCATGTTAGTACCATGTACCGACTCGGAAACTATAGTGTTAGTACCATGTACCTTTTCGGTACAATAATGTTGGTATCGGTTACTAACACGATAGCCGTAGTGTTAGTATCCTTTACAGACTCGGTATATATATTATATTGTGTGAGTTAGCGTTGAAGTCGCATTGTCGAAGACCTTATATGATGTTAGCTTCTCTATTGCAGGTTTACACATACGTCTAGGAGATTGTACCGTCCTATTATTCCACATTCTTCTACCAAATAAATAGTGGTTAAAGGGCGTAATACCGGCTCCTACTGATGAGTCGCCAGTAAGCACGAAACGAATGTGCATGAGATTATACTTTTCGTTCATTCTGCCTTTGGTTTATCCTTCTGGTCACAACTGAACTAATTTGTTACTAGGTTCGCAATACCTAATACATACTTAAAGGAGTTTTTGTAGTTCAGAGTCAGGCAAGTCAAGCCCTAAGGCCGTGCATTGTTAAACATTTTCATTATCACGCGAACTTATTTTCTTATACACATAAAAATATATGCTTATGTACGTGGAAGTATGTATGGATAGAAAGTTAATCTAGAACGATATTGCTTCAACTGTTCATTTCATCTCAAAACGTACGGACAGCGCGTGACATTTTTCACATATAAACATGCTGATTTAAAATACTTCGATGATGGATATTTTTGCTGCGGCAAACACAAATGAAGATGGAAAACAAAGTGGACATTAAGTATAACTGGTTAATGAACTCACAGATGTATATATAATAAGAGAAATATACAATCAAGATATGGCTGTACATATATACATATATCTTTTTATGTATGTATGTATGTATGTATGTATTTTTGTATGTATGTATGTATATATGTATGTATGTATGTATGTATGTATGTATGTATGTATGTATGTATGTATGTATGTATGTATGTATGTATGTATGTATGTATGTATGTATGTATGTATGTATGTATGTATGTATGTATGTATGTATGTATGTATGTATGTATGTATGTATGTATGTATGTATGTATGTATGTATGTATGTATGTATGTATGTATGTATGTATGTATGTATGTATGTATGTATGTATGTATGTATGTATGTATGTATGTATGTATGTATGTATGTATGTATGTATGTATGTATGTATGTATGTATGTATGTATGTATGTATGTATGTATGTATGTATGTATGTATGTATGTATGTATGTATGTATGTATGTATGTATGTATGTATGTATGTATGTATGTATGTATGTATGTATGTATTTATGTATGCATGTATGTATGTATGTATTGTTCATACGTATGTATGTATGTATGTATGTATGTATGCACGTATGTATGTATGTATGTATGTATGTATGTATGTATGTATGTATGTATGTATGTATGTATGTATGTATGTATGTATGTATGTATGTATGTATGTATGTATGTATGTATGTATGTGTGTATGTATGTATGCATGTATGTATGTGTGCATGTATGTATGTATGTATGTATGTATACATGTATGTATGCATGTATGTATGTATGTATGTATGTATGTATGTATGTATGTATGTATGTATGTATGTATGTATGTATGTATGAATGCATGTATGTATGTATGTATGTATGTATGTAATGTATGTATGTATGTATGTATTTATGTATGTTTGTATGCATTTATGCATGTATATTATATATATATATATATATATATATATATATATATATATAAATGGATAGAAATTTAATCTACTATGAAATGGCTTCAACAGTTCATCTTATCTCAAAACGTACGAGCGCACGAGCGACAGTCCCCATTTATAAATATGTTTATATGAAACATGGCTGAATAATGGATATTTTGTGGTAAGACATACAGATGGAAGGAAGTTTAGTTATTAAGTTAAACTGGTAAATGACCAGACAGTTTATATTCAATAACAATAATATGCATTCCGAATATATATATATATATATATATATATATATATATATATATATATATATATATAGGGTGTGTCTTTATGTATGCATATATGTAAATTAAGATTTTTCTGTTATTTCCGCTTCAGCTTAAAGAACACGCAATCTTTGCGATATAATTGTAGCAATAATGATGGGGAAAAGCCTGGAGAATTGTTTTTATGCTTATTCGTTCTAGTGAAAAATAGTTGAAAATTGCTTAATTATTTCATTATTCGTTACTAGCGCCAGCTTTTACCACCATATTTTCCAAAGTAATGTTGTGTTTCGTGACTGATGAAGAGAGGAATTAATGAAGTAGGCGGTCTGAAACTGATTGACTCTGATCTAAGCTTTATCTCCAAAATTCTACTTTTACAAAATTTTTCGACTTTATTTAAGTTGAGTACGTATACACGTTGTTGTATTAAATAACAGATAGATTATGACGTTTTAATTTTATAACTTATGCATATGTGGTGAATTCTACTAAACTTTTATATTCGTGACTGCATAGAAATTGTGTAGCCGACATTTCGAGTCAAGTTCAATGTACGCGAGACGGCTAGAGGTGAGAGCTGCATATCTAAATTTGATTTCCATATATATATGCATGCAGTTTGATCCTCGCTAGTCGGTTTGCCGTCGTGCTCTGATGGTGATCGCGGAAGGTGAAAACGCGTCAGTACTTGTGACTGACGATAGTGTTGCTATGTTATTCGATCTTGAGGTAAAAACCTGACCCATTATTTACATACATTTGTCAGTATAAACTAAGTATAGTGTAGTGTAGAAAAGGCAATTCATCCAGATCACCGGTTTCGTCCTTATAGAGAACTCTTCACGTACCCTCCGGAATTTGCCGCGAGCAGGGCTCGAACCTGGTTACGTCTACTTGGGAATCTATTGCTCTAACCATTGAGCCGCCCGCCGCACATTGCACACAACTTTCAGTTATATATCTACAACTGTTTCTTTGGTCAGCCTTTCTTTTAGGTGGAGTCTAAATGGCATTCATTTCGACCTGTATTCCAAATAACCATCTCAAATCTGTCGTTATATAACAGACACCACACGACATGGGGTTGTGGTATTGAACTCACATTTATGTAATTCAGTGAATATTGGTTACGCGGGTGGTTATTACAATTACTTTAATGTGTGGCGAAAGCTGCAAACAGTTAATATTCGTGACTGCATAGAAATTGTGCAGCCGACATTTACAGTCAAGTTCAATGTATGCGAGACTGCTAGAGGTGAGAGCCGCATATCTAAATTTGATTTCCATTTATATATTCAATGCGGTTTGATCCTCGATAGTCGGTTTGCCGTCGTACTCTGATGATGATCAAGGAAGGCCGAAACGCGTCAGTGCGTTGCGGCTGGCGGTAGTTTTGTTATGTTGTTCGACGACTGGTTAAAAACAATGGGATTGGTGTTTGCTTCAAGCTCGCAAACTTGATTTAAAGAATTGTTACCACCACCCGCGCAATCAATTATTTTTTTATTGTATTACTTTAATGAGAGTTGTGGTCTTGATACAAAAATCTGACCCATTTGTCAGTATAAGCTAAGCATTGTATAGTGAGGAAAATGTGATTCATCCACTAGACCGCTTTCGTCCATATTGGGAACTCCTCGCGTACTGTACAATGAACCTGGGCATGTCTGCTTTGTAATTTGTTGCTCTAACCTGTGAGCCGCCCTGCCGCACGCTACACACAGTTAAGGTATAATTTTCAACTCTCTGATAATAGATTTTTCGAGCTTCTCTTTGCTTTCACGTGTATTGTCATTGATTGTGTCGGCTTTACTTACAGCTTTTTTAATTCTTTGTATTCGTAGTTTGAGGAAAAATTACTTTTGTGCTTGTTTTTTGCCGAAGCAAATAAAGTTCTTTCAAGTTGAGCTTGTAGAATTCTCATATATTTTCTTCATATAATCCATTAGTAGGCAGCTTTTTGTAGTTAAAATGGCATCACGTAAATGAATACATCGTGGATCTAATGTAAAGTCGTTCGAATATGACAGTTATAATTTTAATGTGTTCCTTATCAATTACTGTTTAGAACATAAATATTTTATTTCCTATTTGTTATTTTGAATTAATTATTAAATCAATTATACGTCCGGCTTTCCGTCATTAATTAGTGTCAAAAGCCCGTCTTGGTTTTCTGCCGTTATCTAGAATTCACTTGTGTAATTAAAATATTTAACTTTTATATGCCAAGTCGACTTGTGGATTGCTTAGATTCTCATACATCCCGCAAGTGTTGGCGTTCTCTCACCTTGGTGTGTAGTACCGGATCCTACTAATGCGTAGACAGTTATCATTAAATGAGACACCAATGGATTAACGTCGTTGATCATGCTGGCTTTGACTTATCCTCTTGACCCTACATGAACAAACTTATTACACCTCTACCTTGCCTAATACACACGTGTCGATTTAAGTTCTTCCCAACCATGAATGGTTTCATAGACTAACTTATAAACTTAAAATGCTTATGTTTATGCTTTGTTTGCGTATGTTCCATTTATGCAATGATAAGTATATCACTGTGTGCTACAGTTGTAATTCAATTTTATTTTTGCTAATAATCAATGCCTATTAATAACAGATAGAAGATCAAGAGATTCAATGACAATAGGCTTGCCTGGTGCACCAAACACTTCAAATTATGGCGGCGACGCGGCTCTTCAAAAGGAGATGCTTTCTGTTGCTACAAGTGCTGTTCACGGTTCAGGTTTGAATGGAGCTTGGACAACAAACGGCCGCGCCTACCTTAATGGGAATAGTCGTTGTGGAATTGTTGGCATTATGCCTTCTGCGGTGGTCGGTGCATCTGGAGCCAGCATGGGCACACCTATTTCCAGTGGTGGAGTCAGAGGATCAATAGACCCATGTGCTGATGGTACGACGTTATTCACCGATGAGCATGGCAATGTCATCGCAGGAGCCATCGCTCAGCATCAGGTATATTGGTTAAGTATAATATTGCGGTCGACTTTACACAACACGCATACGTAACTACTGAGTAGTTGCTTATGTCGTGCAGAAATTACAAGCGGTAAAACACTGGTCTTTTTGTCCTTTTAGCGCTTTTTGTCGTGAGTAGTTAATGGAGAATGGTATCATATTATTTTTATGTAGTGGTTAAAGGGTGTAATACCGGCTCCTACTGATAAGTCTCCAGTAAACACGAAATGCATGAGATTATACTTATCGTTCATGCTGTCTTTGATTTATCCTTCTGGTCACAACTGAACTAATTTGTTATTAGGTTCGCAACACCTAATACATACAGACATATATATATATATATATATATATATATATATATATTAGTTCTCCGCAACAAGCAGTATATAACTGTTATTTAAGAACTAGAGAGCGTTTGCTTTTGTCTTGCAGCTCATGCACTATACGAAGGAAGCCGTTAATTTTATTTAATTTTCATTCATGTTCTTACTTACGTCTTTTGTCAGTCTTTCGTCTAGATGGATCCTACTCGGCATCGCTTTTGTCCTAAAATTCCAAAACAGCATCTTCGATCTGTTATCATGCCACCTAGTAAAGTGATGCTAAATCAAAGTATATTGGCAGGATTTTATCATAAATATGCCGTCGGTATATACTAAGTGTTGCATAATAGAGCAAACGCAATTTGTTAAGTTACCTGGTTTCTTCCTTACTACCTGCCAGAATGGCTGAATATGTTATGTAAATGTGATTGTCAATTTATTGTTTCAATGTTTAGTTTCTGATTTTAGAACATCTCAAAGCATCTGGTGCCTAGCAATTGCTGCTTGTTTGTGTGCAATAAATAGGCGCCTCAAGTGATTTGCCTTTAGCACCTTTGAAATTTGGTTCCAGTAGTGGCGTTAATTGCAAATCGATTTTAATATATAATTTTACGTTTAAATTTTGGCTTCTAGACAATGCATACCTTCAGTTGACGAGCAGATTATTTATTTGAGAAACTTAATATTTTTTATCTTGGTCGTCGAGTTTATTTTATTCTTATCTCACAATTCTCAAGATGTCTATTAAAATTTCAGCCGAATTACGTTGTGTTTGAAATCGCGAAATTTATCAAATAATGCTTTTATTTAATGAGACCATCATTGATTGCGTGGGTTGTGTAGAAATTTACTTAAGTCAAGTTTGCGGGCTCGAGATAAACGCCAACATTTCTGGTGGTTGCATGTGCAGACGCATATCGATTTACTGTGGTCGTCGACATTGCACAAATCAAATCTAACACTGAGGATCACACTGGAATACGTGTACATTATTTTTAAAAGCCGTGATGCGGTTCTTAGTCCTAAATGCCTCTTTTTAGATTTACTTGATTTAAATATGTATTATGTACTATTTAGCACCGCAGAAACAATGACACTTCGCCTATAACTGTTGTAGTCTTATTTAAATCAAGGTTGCAAGAATGATGTAAATACTTATCCCAATAAATTTACACTTCTCGGTATAAAATAGGCATCGTATAGTTTTGAAAAGGCAATTCATCCAGGGGTCCGGTTTTGTCCTTCTTGGGAACTCATCACGTACTATCTAGAATCTGCTGCGGACAGTACGTGACGACTTCCGAATAAAGACGAAACATTAATCAAATCAATTACTTTGTTTTCTAGTATTTTACTTTTTATAAATAATTTTAAACGTCGGTATTTTAGGAAAAATTGTGATTCAAATTGGCTCGAAACCTTTCCCAATATGACTCTTACTATTTATTTTTCATATGATTTCGCTGAATAATTAGGTACGTTTGATTTCTGTAAATGTATATTCTTTTTGGATGCAAAGTCAA
The DNA here is from genome assembly GCA_029291075.1 of Eudiplozoon nipponicum. Lineage (NCBI taxonomy): Eukaryota > Metazoa > Platyhelminthes > Monogenea > Mazocraeidea > Diplozoidae > Eudiplozoon > Eudiplozoon nipponicum. The sequence continues at coordinate 14,816 of JAQBSW010007217.1, forward strand.
CTATGTTTAGTATATGTGGTTTTTAATATTTTACTAACAAATAACAAACATAGTGATGAATTTTCGGTGTCCCTATCTCATTTTCTTGCCAAACTCTTATATAAGTATTATGAGAGTGAAATATTACTTTTCAAACAGGGAAACCCTTTGAGCATCAGTGATAAGAGTAATTTTTGAGAAGATATCTTGTTCTTTCTGTTAAAGTTAGTTCTAATCATAAAATTTAGATGTTTAACTTTGTTTCTACTTATGCCTCGATGGCGAACTGCATTCGGGGAGGTTTATTTGCATCTGATACAAAGTAAAAAGCAAATATAACTCAGAAGCCGGGCTTCTAGCGAGTTGCAACAGCATTTATTCACATAGAAACTCTTCGCTTTCATGCTTTCTTGTACCACACCCTGATAGAAATGGGCGATATGTATAAAATTTCTGAGCGCAGTAAATAAATTTATACTTCGAAAACCAATTTATCGGTTTCATTTTATTAGCAAATCGATTTTCGCGAAAAACTGGACCGTTGCTCTTTATGTAGTAGTTATTCCAGAATATGATGAAAAATAGCAAATATTTTATTTTAATTCTAAATCAAATGCAAATATATTCATTGGCAGTTTGTAATCGGCAACTCCTCTGGAGAAACGGGAACAACAGGATTTGGAGCCTTGTCATCCGGTGATTCCACTAGTCTAATGTTTCAACTTCCCACTGCGTCAACCTCACATACACCAACATTTGCAGACACGCAAAATGGCCGCAGCGGTGGCGTCAGTTTAGGTAGCCTGCTGCCGTGTACAAGTATGTCTGACGCATCGCATCAGACGACAGCGTATTTACTCGCTGAAGATGGAAGCATGGTGCCAGTTTCAACCGCCCTAGTCACAGATGCAGGTGGTGGGCCACGAATGCTGGGTCCTGCGGTAGCTTCTCCCAGCAGTCTGGTTAGTAGTGGTGCCAATGATGCGTCTTCATATGGTAGACAACACATGGCCACATTTGGTGTAAGCAAACGTTGCACTTAACTGAAAATTATTTCTTTTTAATAATCTTTCGTCTTTCCATTTTCCATGTCACCTGTATTTATCTGATAAGCTACACCATATGCAGCTAAGAATATACAATTGTATGTGAGTTTGTTTTGGGAAACTTCATGGCCTGTTAAAGTTAATTTTTTAAGAACTTTTAACAGTATTAGTGCAATTTAACAATAATTGATTGCGCGGGTGGTGGTAACAGTGTTTTAAATTAAGTTTGCGAGCTTGAAGTGCAAGTTTGAGACAAACACGCATAGGCAGATCTGTCTTCTATTAATTCGTAGGGTAGTTGGAAGACCAATAATGTAGATTTTTATTTAATTACTTTATTTACCAAAGACTGTTGTAAATTTCTATTTCACATAGTCAGTTTTCGCTGCTTCTCATACACAAAACAGGTTATGATTTCAGATCTGTCAATAGTATATTGTTTTTACGATTTCTGTGAGGCCTGCCTAGAATTCATTTTGCGATTTCTCTTTTGGTGCAATATGTGTTCTGTTTTCCTTCAAAGTTTAACAGTTTTTATTTAAGTACTCAAGCATCATATTCGGCTTGGTATGGTTTATTGTTAGCAATGTACAACTTTATAAACCTAGACCTGCCAGGAATGCAGTATGAGTCCCATGTTGTATTACTTATCATTAATGTTTATGCAAGGAAGCTATTTGCCTACACACGGACGGTCGACACCTTTACATTCTTGTTGGATATAATTACTAGCCTTTGCATAAAAGCTGTTAAATTGTTTATCGTTAGCGATATATTACTGAAGAAACCGAAATCTGCCAGGAATGCATTATGAGTCCCATATTGTATTAATTTTCATTAAAATCTATGCAATAAAGATATTTGCCTACACACGGTCGGTCGACACTCTTACATTCCTGTCGGATATAATTACTAGCCTTTGCATAAAAGCTGTTAAACTGTTGTCCCATGTTATGCATCTTATTTCATCAAATACCACTTGAGGAACTTAATTTCTTTCCATAATTTGCTATAGTTTTCAAAATTGGTTCATAATTACATTAGTGAATTACAGCTACAGTACTACTCTGAATTCACTGACAATCTCAATAGATTATCAAGCATACTAGTTGATTGCTTTAAATCAAGTTTGCGGGCTTGAAGTAAACACCAACCCCATTGTATTTAACCAGTCTTCGAACAACATAACCAAACTACCGCCAGCCACAATTTCTAATAAACGTATTCTTCTTTCTGCAATAAGATATTGCGCATACAACATTTTGTCCTTTCTCTGGTCGAAATTTTAAAGTAGACTGTGCTATTTTGTACTTGCACCATATTAAATAGATACATTTTGTTCTGAAAGTTTGTGAGAACGAAATAAAAAGGCAATTTGGATAAATTGTTCAAATTAGGTTAAGTAGCTAAATGGGAGTCTGTGATCCGATTACTATTTCCCCAATTGTGGGAAATGCGTGCAATTTTATGGGCGACTGAAAATTTTCACATGAGCGTTTTCGTTACATATTGTGTGTGCATTTTTTTCAGATTCTTATAGCTAGATTTTTTGCCAAATTCTGTCCAATTTTGTATATCTTAAGTGTTTGTGTGTCCTCATTCAATTTTTACTGATCCAGGTGACTAGGTTGGATATCAACAAACTTTTTACTTCGAGAAGATAATACACTCAGAGAATATCGATTGTTAGAAAAAAAACTAAAAAGATCAAATTGCGAAACCACACTGGAGAATTATTCAAAAAAGAAAATAAACTCTAAACCAGAATATTGCAAGAGTGCATTTTAAATCAAGTACAAAAATGGAGTATCTGTCTATTGCGTGGCTCAGTCCATTATTGATTAAATCGCATTTGCGAGATTGATAAAAATACCGATCCTTTTGCTTCATGGTATGTGGCTATTCACTACACCACTCTGCTGCAATCTATTTGGAATTTTAGATTTAAATAGATGCCTCATAGGCTCCATCTGCAGAAGTTAATATATAACTGAAAATTGGGTCTAGTTTGCAGCATGGTGACGCACTGTAGAGAGCCAAAGTCACTGAATAAAATGCGCCCTGTTTGGAGGTCCGTCCGCGGAAACATACTACAATCACTTGAAGAGTCATCACTAAAGACGAAATTGGCCTACTGGATGAATTGCCATTACTGCCTTATAGATTGCTTAGTTTATACTGAACATGTGTATGTAATGGCATTGGTGATTATAGCGTGCTCGCAACCTTGATCTAATTAACTGTTATCATCGCCCGCGCTATCAATGTTCGTTTAATTATATTAGTTTGATTGTTTGTAATGTTAAATTTCGGCTCTCCACACTTGGCAGAAATGGTTTATTCTCCTTTGAATTAAATTAGTTTTTTAGGTATAGAACGCGCAGAAGTAATGTGATGTATAAAATTCAGTTTTCCTGACACAATAGAAGCTTCACATTTTGTAGACTAATTATATTAATATCGTGTTCGGGCCCAAGATGTTAGAAATAATTGAAATGGCAACAGTTATGTAGGGATAAACCAATCTTCACTAAGAACTGTATCATTGCATTGGGCCTCTTTAACAATCCAGATTACTGCCAACCGGCTGCCTCTTTAGATTTAATTCAACCTATTCCATTAAAATTAATAGTAATTCTTGAAGCTACATACAAATTGGGAATAATGTCAACTTCAGCCATTTTGAAATCCCTTTTCGTGTGCCTTTCACATGCATGTTGGTTTGCTTATGTTACTGTACGAATATTTTATACTACATGTCTACAATGTGCTTTGCTATTCCGCTTGTATAACGTAATCAAGAATATAAATTAAACCCCATGGCTTTTATAAATTTTCAATGTGAAGCATTTCGGGTGCAATAGCAGAAGAGTACCCGCTGTGACGTTATCGAAGTATTGCTTTGCAAGCTAACTCGTTTATTCTTTTTTAGCATCCATATTCAGCATGATTAGAAGATATATAATGCATGATCTATACGTGATTTGCCTACTGGCTAGAAATCAGAAGGAGCCGGTATCATGCGGCTAATGCAATTTAATTCAAAATAAAGCCGTTCTGGACTGGTAGAACAATTGTATATACTCGCAGTGAAGCTTAAAAAACAACACTAAAATATGGGCATCTGAATAGGTCTGACCTTGCCACTCACTAACGAGAGACCGTCCATTTTATTCATTTAGATGATTAAAGGCTTATATATATATATATATATATATATATATATATATATATATATATATATATTATGGCACTAGATGTATTGCATTTTATACGTTAAAAATGTTTAGTTTATAATGGCAAATGCACATATTTAAACTAGCTATAACAATAAAATGCATATGCTTAAAATAGACGTATTAACAGTTTTAAAACAGTTGATCATCCAATGTGTTAAACCTCCTGGCCAAATGGAGAACATAGAACACTTGAAGATATAGGTGTGTATTAAATCCTATGTAATGGTTGCAATCACATGTATATGAGTGAGAATTAGCGCCGCTAATTAAGGAAAGAAGACTGGAAATTGGAACTGTAGGTAAGTAAGAGCCTGTAAAACGATTTAATCTTGTACGACATGCAGTGGATGATTAGCATACAAGTAACTGAGGTAAAATGTAGAAAAGGAAATTTATCCAGTAGACCGATTTTGTCTTTACGGAGAACTCATCAAGTACTGTCCAGAATTTTCCGCGAATGAATTACTTTTTCTGCACTATACGATGCTTAGTTTTTAATGACAAATGTATATATAATGGGATTAGCGTTTATATTAAGCTCATAACATTGTTTTAAATAAACGTTATCACTGCCCGCGTAATAAATGATTGTTTAATTAACGGATATGGTTGTTGGCGCATATTGATATTCAGTTTTATCAGACCATATTTAAAAATATTTATCAAATAGTGGTGGAAGAGCTTCTGGCTCTATATTAATGTTAGGAAGAGACAAATGCAAATGAAAGAATGGAAAATTAGCTACAAGAAAACATTTTGTATCATCTTATATATGAACTTATAATTTTAATTATCGATAATTATTTCGTATATTAATTTCGTGATTAACCTCTATCATAGCATTCGTCATTTAATTTTACCATATTATTTCGTCAAATTCAGTGTCTTTAGTTCGTGTGGCATTCACGAAAGTTAATAACTTCTATTTTGAGCTTTGCTTATTTTAACTTCATATCGTATTCAAAATAAATATTTACACGCTAACGTTGAGAGAATTTATGCTATCATTCTTTTGATATTATTTGTATAATTATTTCCATTATCAAATAGAGGCTATATCCTTCTTCACTTGATTTCATATGGCAAGGCAAACGTTTATTAACTTATTAAGAACATTATTGAAAATGTAGTGTATAGGTTATGTACATATTCATAACCTTACAATTGGAGTCAAATGCATGCATAGGAAAACTGCCAGACATTGACCGTTGTTCACAAAGGTAGACTGTCGTGCATACGTTTTACTGATCGAAATAACAGATACAGACGTATATACACGTACGTGACGAATGTCTGGGCCACGGTAATTGTTATAAACTTAACAATCATTGATTGCGTGGGTGGTGATAAAAATTCTTTAAATTAAGCTTGCGTGTTTGATATAAATACCAATCCAGTTGCATGCAATCAGTCGACAAGCAGAGAAAAAATATTGTTTGGCGGTAGTTTTACTATGTTGTGCGACTGATTAGATAAAATCCGATTAGTGTTTATATCAAGCTCGCATATTTGATTTTAAGAATTGTTATTACCATCCGCGCAATCAACGATTGTTTAATTAGATTACGTATGAAAATATGACAAAAGCTTCACTAAGTAAATGCACGTGACTGCATAGAAATTATTCAGCCCACATTTCCAATCAACTGCAATGTATGCAAGGCTACTAGAGGTGAGAGCCACATATCTGTTTTCCATAACTTAGATATCCATTAGTGTTTGATTCCTGCCAGCCAATTTGCCTTCGTGCTCTGATAATGATCACGGGAGGTTGAAACGCGTCGGTACGTGTAATTGACGGTAGTTCAGCTATGTTGTGTGACTGGTTAATTAAAATGGGATTGGTGCTTATATTAAACTCCTAAACTTTATTTAGATGACTGTCATAAAATTAGTCGGTTTAATAGACAAATAAACTTGTTTAAATGAATTTTCTCATTTTCTTAAATAATTGTGATTATATTATGTGTGGCCCAGGTGTAACAGAATAAGATATTCTGAATTAAGTATTTAAATATTTTTATTGAATAAACTTTTGGCTAGGATAAAATTATCCTTGTTGAAAACACAGGGACTTGGTAATTTTACAAATTCTGGTCCCGCGTTATTTTTCATACAGCATTTAAAAGTTGTCTCTCTGCAAACTTCTCTAGTTAGAATTACTATATATGTCAGAGTAAAATTTAATGCCGCGCATTCTGGTGTTCTAGAATAATTTTCTTTCGATAATGTAGCTAAAGCATTAGACTTGATCCTGAAAGCATATCGTAGAAACAGGATTTGAGTCTCCAGCTAAACAACCACAGATTTTATCACCTGTGTGGTGGTTTTAAAATACCTGTAAAGGATGGAGGAAGTAAAATGGAACACTGACAGTGCAGTGGGCGTTGCGCAAATTTGGGCAATAAATCATTAGAAACTCTTTTGTCGTCTTACCAGATCATAAAGCGTTGCTACATCGGTAATCATGCAGCACTGATATGCCGCGCATGCATTGGGCAGTTGAGGAACTGCCACGGTAAGCGCGACAATGAAAATATGTTGGCCGATGCCCAAGGTCAATTAGTAAAGCGTCAAGAGTTGAGACCATGAAATTTAATGTAAAATAGTTCATCGTCTAAAATTTTTCAGTAAAATTTAATTTCTAATTACTTGTACAGGAAAGTGTTCGTTCATGAGCCATATGTTGAAATGTCGAATGATGTATTGCTTTTTCTTTGGCTGTGGTATGGCATCAAAGGTTATTTTGAAAATTGAAATCGCTCACAAGAATGCCTCTTTAATGTTCACCTTTACTTTATATAAATCATCTGATTAGTTTTGGTGAACACTGCTTGATTCTTCTAGGATTTTAGTAAACTATATGAAAGATGGAAAATCTTTAATGCAGAAGGTATCTTCATGTTGTCATCCATCGAGTTTTGTTCGTGCTCCTTCTTTTCTTTATGCCAGTATAAAGCATATCTTGTTCTCGACTTTGAGAAAATTTTCCTGTAAAAGTTGCGATTTGTTTATCTCTCGTTAATACGCCGTCGTATTCTGACAATGACCGTGGAAATTCGGAACGTGGTAGTACATGTTACTGGCCTTAGGCTTGGTTTGGTGTTCGACTGGTTTAAAGAATGGAACTTTTATTTTTCTCAAGTACGCAAACCTGATTTCTGTACATTTCTAGGTATTGGTTTGCCCACTTACAATACTCTATATATGCCTAATTGACAGAAAGTAATCTTAGTGTAATCGATGGGCTTTAGTGCCCATAAATTCCGCTGCTAAGGTCCTTTTATCGTGTGGTTTAATGTCAAGTGTTTTTCCAATTTGCATGTGTGCGCTTTCACACATCTCGATTTTCTGGAATAAACAACCAATTTTCTACATGCTTTATAAACTCATCATCTTTTGCTCACGTCATTTTTTCTGTCTGTCATCTGTTAGAACAACATTTCGAAGTCCACTTTAAATTCATTTACTGTTTAATTGGCTGACATTGTCAATTGGTTTAATTAAAAACGCTATTCGAAACGCTTTAATGCCAGTTTTATGAATGGGCATTTGATGTTATCTACACATTCGACACAAAAACAGTGCTGTCATTGTTATACAGTCAAAGTTAATTTACAACCAATTTCGCATTCGTTTTTCATACATTTCAGTAAAAAAATAATCAAAATCAGTTTTTCTACACATTTCCCTGTATGAGCTTCAGATATTTTTTGGTTTAGTTTTAAAATTTCGATTTTGCCGTAAAGCTAATTTCTTTGATTATGTGTGATGCCCTCTTTTGCTCCAGTCGACCAACCCGAGGTTTGAAAGTTGTTGTTCTTTGTTAGGCAATGCGATCGTCGCATTTAGCGTATCCACAATTTTCTTTCGTGAGTGGTAGATTGTCGCTACGAGTTTCGCCAAGATCCTATTGATCCTCATTTCCAAGTACACTTTAAATTCGTCTTCGTGGTGACTGGATGCTGATTTGTCTTTTTCCTTCGAGGGCTTCCATGTTCTTAAAACTAATCACTGGAAATGAGTTACGAGCTAATCTTGGCTGTCTGGCTACGATTCGGAACCACATTTCCAATATCTTCATCAAGCCTCTGATAACACAGTACAATGCTGACACCACCAGATTTTAGATACTGTCAAAACTGAGGCTTGTAATATGTTTGCTTTCATATTAAAACTGACTATCGAAGTTTTTCGACACAAGCCTTTCTATGTAGCTGGGATAAACCTCCCGATACGTATGGAATCGTAAAATAAATTGCTAAATTTCAAGTCTGTGAACTTGACTTTTTCACGTCAAACATTTACTAGGTCACATTGAAATATGAGAACATTGGCAATACATCAACTTTAATTGTGGGAAATCGGCAATGACTGACCAATACGTTTTGGTGTTAGCAGATTCTATCACACTTAGAGCTGTTTATTTTATAGAATGCTAATATTATGTAATATTTCCATGCATGCAGTGGCATAAGAAATATTTGACGTTTTCATATCAACAACGTATGCTCATTTAGGCTGCATTTATGATATGAGTATGTACCCTTGGTTTGTGCAACAAAACAATGAGATTATTGATTATTGACGCACTGTCTGGGAAAGACCGTCTATGAAGGTTTCACAAATTATTCGTTTGTGAACATTGGTTATACAATTTTAAGAAGAAACGTTTTGAAGATTTTGCTTTATCTGTAGGGTTCTGTCGGTTCTGTCCTGTTGTACAGATCGTGATTTAAAACACGGAATTGCGACGTAACAGTCGTTAAATTTTCGGGAAATAGAAATTGAAGCAGTATCGATTTTGCCCTTTGAATTATTCTATTAATTAGCCAAATCTAACTATGCATTCATGTAAATTTCTTTAGCGGAATGTAAAGACAAATATCTTTGAAAATTGTACTTGTTTTAATAACATTCAAATTTTATTTTTCTCCGAACCTTTTCTGTTGATTTCATAAGTTTTGTTTTTTCTATGTTCGATATGTCCTCTCCTTTTTGCATTCAGGTGGACTGTGAAAATTGCCTTTCTAAATGCTAACCACCTTTTTATTCTGTTTAATCCAATTCCTGTTTCTTAACTGATTAAAAAAGAAGGAATGTTCTGGGTTGATTTGGCGTTTATTCAAGCTGATATGCACAAAGATAATTCAATGCGCTTATATAGCTAATTTATCTACGTTTTCATATTCCTTTCTTTAAAAATACATCGCAAAGTCTCTCTGTACCACTTTCTCATTACTAGCCGTTTTTCGCAATCCATCTCTCTTTCATTTTTTCTCAAATAAATTTATCTTTTTCTTGCAATATTGCTCTCTCTTAATCTAGCATTCTTCACCTTCATACCATTTTCTCCTTTTCCATCGTTCTTCATCTTTCTTTCACTCTGTAGGTCTCTCTGCTTGTCTATGCATATTTATGTATGTTGTCGTTTTGATTTCAAGCAAAACTTTGTTATTTCTAAAATGAAGTTCACGAGCTTCAAATAGCCAACAATTCTATTAAAATTTAATCAGTCGAACAACATAGCGAAACTACCGACAGCCATTCCCGATCTTTTATTATATTAAAGACACAATGCCACCTGGAAAATTGATATAGAATTAAATTATAATGATAGGATTTGAGTGTTTACATATTATCGATGGTATCTAAACAGTGCATGATACAAAGAATGCAAATTGCCTTCTAATTTAACAATAATTGTTTGCGCGGGTGGTGGTAACAATTCTTTAAATCAAGTTTGCGAGCTTGAAGTAAACACCAACCCTGTTGTATTTAACCAGTCGTCGAACAACATAACAAAACTACCGCCAGTCGCAACGCACTGACGCGTTTCGACCTTCCTTGATCATCATCATCAGAGTACGACGGCCAACTGACTATCGAGGATCAAACCGCATAGATATGCGGCTCTCACCTCTAGCAGTCTCGCATACATTGAACTTTATTTCAATATATATTCAATGCGGTTTGATCCTCGATAGTCAGTTTGCCGTCGTACTCTGATGATGATCATGGAAGGTCGAAACGCGTCAGTGCGTTGCAGCTGGCGGTAGTTTCGTTATGTTGTTCGATGACTGGTTAAATACAATGGGATTGGTGTTTACTTCAAGCACGCAAACTTGATTTAAAGAATTATCTTTTATCCCGGCAAAGTGCCTTGTGAACCCCTATCGGTTGTAACCAGAATTACCGTGAAGCAATATTTTCTGAGTTATGCAGCTCATCTTCAACAAAACCATAGTCTCGCGATGCATGCAGATTTCTGCTTGTCATCTGATTAAACCGAATAACTTTAAGTCAAATGCCTTCCAGGTTCAAATAATTGCCACGCAATTTTTGCTAGTACAGATGAATAACTAATATGGATGAAACCGGTTTATTTTATATATTATTTCGAAAATTGACAGGAGTTTTAGGTCGCATTTATACTCCTTTGGATCCATCTAAAGGATAGCTTGACCAAAAACAATTTGGCATGTTGCTAAAATGTAAAATTTGCGCGGCTTGGTTAGCGTAGTTGACGAGCTGCAAAACTCTAAAGCAAATGTGCTCCAGCTCGAGTCCCGGCCACGGAAATTCTGCCAAATACTTGATGAGTACTCAATAATGACGATATCAGTCTCTGATGAATTGTATCTGAAATCGAATGTGATGTTTATTTTATGCTAAAAATGTACACGTAGTAAAAATCTCTCTTTATTAATTATTTCGTGATATATATATATATATATATATATATATATATATATATATATATATATATATATATATAATGAATCTTTAGACCTCGGAAATATAAACCTTGCTATTTCCAGTCATTGCATATGTTTTTGTCTATGACAGTCTTTTGCACAATTGACTTCTGCTTTCTTGTTCCTCCTATCGCTGACGATTTTCTTTCATTTTCTTTCGTTCGATGCTTGCCATCGTGTGTCTCTACACTGATTACATTTAGCGCTAACTGATGCACACCTAACTCCGCGTGGACTAGCTCTAATTGCGTGGCCGTTATGAATGATTCCTGATAAAATGAACTAATATTGCTAGCTTAATGTGTGGTTCACTCACGTCATTTTATGCAGATGTTCTTACTGAATGAGAATAATGTGATAAATAATATTGCAGGCTTTTCTCGCAAAACATGGATTAAACTTACACGAAGAAGAATCCATGTTGTATTTGATTAAATTTCGTCCCGGTAGACGTAATGGAAGTCAAACGTCTTATTCTGCTTTTAAATACAGTGAGCTTGAGGTGTGTTTCCGGTTTCCACTGATAAGTGGACCACAAGCACGAAACATATGCGCCTATTGCATCATTTGATCTTTTGACGCGTCATCTATTTATAACCCAGTGTTTCTAAAAGCGCAAACTTGTAACTTCGTGCACACTGTAAAACATATGTATGTTGTGCTTGGCTAATGACAAACATTTTTACCAATTTTTAGTATTTGCGAATAACTATTAAACTTAGAATAAATTGAATAATAAAATTTTAGTGAAACTGCTTGATGTGCGTGATAAACTTCAATAAAATGCGCTGAAATATATTTTTTAAAGTTTACATTATTTTTTTGTGGGCATAACTTTCAGAAGAAATTTAATATTTGCTCTCCTATTCAAATATCTGTATTACTTGTTAGCAGATTCTAGAATCTTTGTGTTTTACTATTCAAGATACTTTTTTTTACATTTCCGCGGGTCTTTGCAACTTTTGTTTTTGTGTGTAGATTTGCGAATTTCGCATTTAGTGGCTTATAAGAATTTAAAAGAACTATTTTGCACGACTTCTTTCTGCAAAATAATATATTACAATAAATCAAGTTTTATGCCATCTCGGGCTAGTGATAAATTATGCACTTCGGAGCTTCTATCGCACCAGAACTCACCTTGACACACTTGAATTACTGTGCTTCGTATTAGTTTCTTCTATCGCTTGAATCACATGAAATTGCAAGTCGATTTAACTGCGTAGTTCATGAGCTCTACGAAATTTTGCTAATCATACATTTTATAACTCGACTTCAGGTTAATTACTTTTGACATAGTGTACACTTAGTAATACTTCGTACACTACACAGATTACGGACTGGTTACATGAGAAGCTTATATAACGAGTTTATTCATGCACATACATAATGTTTATGATTCCTTGTCTCTAGATAATTATTGTGCCATACGCCTTCTTTTGTTTATAAGTTCTTGTAATTGACTATTTATCATTGCATATATATATATATATATATATATATATATATATATATATATATTAATAGGAATACAGAACACATAATAACAAAGTGGATAAAGGCCATTTATTTCGTGAATACTAATCATCTCTTATACAATCATACATATTTAAACATTTTGGGTTTTCAATTGATTATGCTATTGGTAACAAATCTGACTCGTTTTTACTTCTGTTTCTTGTTTTGGCTAGTTGGTGAGTGTGTATGCGTTTGTGTTTGCATGTAAAGGTTATTCTCGCAGTATTGCACAGTGATGTCTGAGATCTGGTCATTATAGTTTTGATGGCTCGAGAATTAACCATTTGTGCGCATTGTTCACTGTTACATATACAAGTGATATTTTTCACAGTGAAGCTGATCGTTTCACCTTGTTGCGCAAATTTGTCATTTCCACATGGTAACAGCGCCAGTGTGGATTGCAGTGTTAAACGCTCACATTTATTGGAGACTTCTGTCATCGTATGCGCCTCTGTTATTTCCACTTCAGTTTGTTGCCAATCCGATTGTATTTACATAAAACAAAAAGCACCTGACCTTACAATTCAAAAGTTTCATCAACATGATATTCTTATCGACTGGCCAAGAATAACAAATTTCAACAACAATCTACTTGTATCCAGTCAAGAACAAACAGGCCCTCGACTAGAATCAACAAACATAAAATCGGATTGGCAACAAACTGAAGTGGAAATAACAGAGGCGCATACGATGACAGAAGTCTCCAAACAATGTGAGCGTTTAACACTGCAATCCACTCTGGCGCTGTTACCATGTGGAAATGACAAATTTGCGCAACTAGATGAAACGATCAACTACACTGGGAAAAATAGCACTTGTATATGTAAAATTGAACAATACGCAAAAATGGTTAATACTCAAGCCATCAAAACTATAATGACCAGATCTCAGACATCACTTTGCAATACTGCGAGAATGACCTTTACATGCAAACACAAACGCATACACACTCACCAACTAGCCAAAACAAGAAACAGAAGTAAAAACGAGTCAGATTTGTTACCACTAGCATAATCAATTGAAAACCCAAAATGTATAAATATGTATGATTGTATAAGAGATGATTAGTATTCACGAAATAAATGGTCTTTATCCACTTTGTTATTATTGCGTTCTGTATTCCTAATTATAAATATACGGTGTTAAATTAAAGAGGCATGGATATATTATATATATATATATATATATATATATATATATATATATATATATATATTTATACTATTTCGCTATGATTGATTTCGTTGGTGGTGATAATATTTCATTAAGACGTTTTTAATTGTCCGTCCCATTTAATTAACCATTTGCTCGGCACGGCAAAACTAACATCAGTAAAACGTTTGATAACACGAACATCTTAATGTTGCATTATGAGCAAATTGTTGAAGGCATTTTGGTAACATTGTTTAAAAGACAAACATAGGAAGTAAAATAATTAAATTCTGAATGAACTAACGTTTTGCTTTAAAATAACATAATTATGAGTATGCGAAGCGCAAAGCTAACCCGGTCTTGACAACTAAGTGGCTAATAATATGGGAGAAACAAAGACGAGATTATGAATAGGGCATAAGTTCAGATATCCGCTTGGCATTGCTTTCAGCGAGAATCGCATTCCATCAACTGGGCCACCAATGGTTTTTTAAACTCAATTTTCGGGCGTTTTGTTGACATCCTATTTTTTTTATAGATATTTCACTTGTTCCTATTTTATATTCTTGTGCATCATGCTGAAGCCTTATTTGATTTACATCAGTTCTACATGGCAATGGACGAAAAAAATAGGTGAAGAGACTCGAAAACTATTAAACTTGTTAATATGTAAAAAGAACTAAATTTAATACAGGTTATTTTTTAATTATAAAGTCATTGTGATCCATATTAAACACAGTGAACAAATTTCGGCTGATGATCATTTGTGTATCAATTTAAAAATATCAAGAAACATAGGGAAGTGTGTGTACACATTTTCATTGTAAAAAGCTTTATTGACATAGACTAATGTCATCCGGCGAAATAATTATACAAAAACAAATCGTCAAATCTTATGTCGAACAGGGCCAATATTTTAGGCTTTTCTGGACCTGTAGGTGTTGAGTTTGGTGGTTATTTTCAATTTTCTTGAAATGTAGCCCGTCCCCATAATCGTTTCCTCGGTAATATTTACTGGTGTGGTATATCTTATTTTTTGGAAGTTTTCTTTCAATTAAATAAACATTGGTTGTGCGAGCGGTAATAACAATTACCAATTATCAAGTTTAATATTTTTATATGACCATCTTACCCATTAAGTACTTACATTTTGTCAGTATAAACTAAGAATTGTATAGTGTAGAAAAGGAAATTCATCCAGTAGACCGGTTTCGTCCTTATTGGGAACTCATCATGTACTGGCCAGAATTTTCCGCGGACAGGACTCGAACCTGGGCACGTCTGCTCCGGAATCTGGTGCTCTAACCACTGAGCCGTCATGCCGTGCGCTACGTACAATTTTCAGTTATATACTTACTATTGTTTCTTGATTGGCTTCAACTTTAAGTTGAACCTATATCACGTTTCTTTAGACCTAAAATTCTAACTAAAAATCCCAAATTTGTCATTTTATAACTGGCATCACGCTACATTGATAAGTGGTATTTACTTGAACATTTATATCTATATATTATTTATATATATATATATATATATATATATATATATATATATATATATATATATATATATATATATATATATATATAGTTCTTTTCAATACGTAAGAATTAGTTTTTTTACAAAAATATGTTTTATTGAAGCTACTGCCTCCGGTTGGCTCAGTGGCTATAGCAATAGATTCTGAAGCAAACGTCGAACCCTGTCCGCGACAAATTCTGGACAGTACTTGATGAGTTCTCAATAAGGACGAAACCGGTCTACTGGATGTATTGCCTTTTCAACACTATACAATTCTTAGCGTATAATGACAAATGTATGCACATGTCCAATTCATGACATGTTTGTGGGGATTCGACAGGCGTTGACCACTGTAATAACATCTCAGCCGAATATCCTGCTTTACACTGCTAAAGTAATCGAGGCGACATCGGTTAATGCTGTTGAGACCAATTTTTGAAAGATCATTATGTAGTACATTTAAAGAAGGTAAATATGGTCATTTTTGAGGACATATAACGTGAATTAAAAACGGCCGAGTTGCATGAATAAATGAATCCCGTAAATTTTCGTGGCATTTGCACCTAAGTTGCCGAAGGGTGGGTTGCCTAGGCGTGTCGTTGTCGAATTAAGGCTGGCAACGAATTACTTGCCTTCTTTGCAAATTGGTTTAAGAGAACAATAACTCGTTTTGCTTTGAGTTGACTAGATATTATTTTTTTAAATTAAATTATGGTTTCTAGATCCTATTATTAAGGAGTGACTTTTCTGTCTTGCTTTCTTTACTGGGACTGGGGAAATCGTTATAGCCGGATTGATTAGATGGATTCCGGCTTATTATATAGAAGATAGTTGATAGGCACGAGTTAGCTGCAGGATAATGGAACAACTATTGGTGGTTCAATAGGCGTTAAACTCTACAATTTTGGTCGCCTAGAATCTAGTCTGCTTTTAGTTGGTGAATGAAATCAAGGAGACATCGGTTAATGCTGCTGCGGTCAATATATGTGAGGTTATGCAGCGACGAAAATCAGAAATGCGTTCGGCACCCTCGAACTAGTTGAGTCAGGTCAATATTTCGTGGCCTGTTAACGTAACTTGCGAAGGCTGTGTTGCCTAGGCACATAGTTGACGAATTCGCGTGACAACTAATTCCCTTTCGTTAGTTTTTTGGTTTTGGAATTCAACAGTCTGGTCTCCTATGAGTTGATTTGTGCTTTTGTATAACAGTCTGTCTTAGTCTCGGAATACTATTATCAAATAACACGACTCGTTGTACATATCTCTTTCAATAGGACTACGGTAGTCGTTCTAGCCGGACTGGTTAGACCGGGGGCGAGCCGCAATATGGAGGCAGGATCACGGGCACGAATCGGTTATAGGATGGTGGAGCAACTTGTGGTAGATCAACAGTCATTGATCACTACATTGCCAAATTCGCAAAATGGAGTAATTAAACGCTTTGGTGGGGTTAATTGCCATTCGGTAATTTGTCAATAGAATAAATTTTCTGCAGGCACCATAGGAATTTTTACAATGCCAATGGAATTTTGGCAGGTAATATACCTCAGATTGTCATCATTGTCAGTTTACTTGGTCTCCAGCATAAACTGTTTCTAAAACACCATTTCGTTTACGCCGCCTTCTCAGTTGGAAGTTGTACAGCTAGAGTGCGCGAATGATGAAGAACGTAGCCACCGACTCTACTCAGATACGTACGCTTAAGAGTGTACAATCCGTGGTTGCCCATGATGATGATACTTGCCTGTATTCGGCTGTCGATTTGAACAGTGAATGGCTGGGATAAGCGTCAACACGCAGAAAGGCCTTAAATTAAACTCAGTGTCTTTCGCATTGCGCTTGATTCGCTGATCAAATTTCTTACTGGAATCGACACTCTCTTTCATGACACGAGCCGCCAATGTCTACTAGAATCGAAGGTGCCCACATAACCAAGCCTACGGCCTTTTTTGCAATGTTTAGCTATATATATATATATATATACATATATATATATATATATATATATATATATATATATATGCATTTAAGAGATTTTACTGTAACAATATCCAGGATTACTTGGTTAATTATATAATGAATTTTGGGTGTTGCCAGTAGTTAAGAAATGAGATTACACCTTTTATTCATGCGGACTTCGTCATTGGGTGCGCCTTTTGTAGTTCGTAAAAGAATATATGATTGTTCTCCACACCTGAAAATCTATTAACTGTATTAAACCATTTGTTTATGTTCATAAAAGTATTTTCTTAGTTCGATCTAACTTGCTATTTGGTGCCCCAAGCCTACTGCATTCTGTTAAAATTAAATGTTTCATATTCCGCTTAACTAATGCAGTTAGAACTATTTTGCTTTAAAATAAATACTAAATCACTAGGGTAAAAATCTGAATTATTTTAATCTTTCGATGTTTATAATGAGCATATATAATTTTTACTTTTGTCTTTTATAGCATAATTATTTTGTCTCTAAGATAGAAATGTTTGAATAGAGCACAAAGCTGGCAACATGGTTTGGAAAAATAAACTTCGCTAAAACACTAGATAAACTATCATTTGACTTTATTTCGTTCTGTAGTTGAAAGGAACTGGGCCTTTATATGATATATATATATATATATATATATATATATATATATATATATACCACAAATAATGCTAGACTTAACTGAAGATGTGTGATCCTTAGCCCAACGGATGCACTAGCATACTCATAATAAAAACATTGCACTAGGCAGAAAAAGTAGTCCATCTACTAGACCACGTTTTCCTCGTTGTTTAGCTATTACTAGGTAGTAGACAGGACCAAGGACATAAGTAAAAGTCATGATCATTTGTAGATCTGATTGATCCTCATTTCCAAGTACGTATTGAGTTCGTCTTCGTGGTAGCTGGGTGCTGATTGGCCTCTTCTTCCGAAGACTTCAACATCATTTGTACTAACCATTGAAAATGAGGTTCGATCTAATCTTCTTGACTGGCGATGAGGTACGATCCAATCTTCGTTGACTGACTTGATTCAGTCATACAGCATATTTTCAACCTCTCCATTTCAATGAGCACTCAGATACAGATTTGAGCAGGTACACGAAAAGCGACAGTTATCTTAAGAAATGTATTGTCTAGTGAAGTATACCTGAGAAAGCTGGTCTATAACACACAGTTTCTATTTTCCAAATCTCAAATCGACAGCTTTATGCTACATTTCAAAAAAAAATTTTGATTAAAATTTCGGATTATATGAGATTAAACTAATAAAACAGGCAGCTAGAAGTGCAAATGGCGAGCACGCACTAACATGCACATATACGCAGCTCACAGATTTATTTTCAACTCATTTACAACATTCTTGCGATTCCATCAGTATTTGAGGCCAAATACTGGTGACAAATATAGGATTTTTGCTCAATAGACGAACACGTCTTTCACAAGCATCAAACTTTATTCTAGGTAAATACTCGGGTGTTTTCAAGGTAGAGTATAAAAAGGAATAGCGTTTTGCGGAAGCAGTTTATTGCGTCATCCCTTATCTGCAAATAAATTAAAATAGGACATATGCACATGATTTAAAGTTTACCATGGGAATGTGTATATTTGTGTGTACTTCTGCTTCATTATTCCTATGTATGCATTCAATCAAGAGTAATCCATTTTGTTATGTCCACCTATGTTGGATGGTCCACGTACATGTATGTCGTCAGTGTTTATTATTAGCGTATCGTCTAGACGAGCCTTAATTATGCCTAATTCTGCAGTTAAATTATTCATTTGAGAAGTCAATGCCTGAATCAACGTTTCCAACCCATCGGAAGACATTTTAAATGTACCACAAATGCTTTATTTTTACTCAATTATATATAGAATTTTGCTCGCACAACGAGCATCGATTTAATAAAACAAATTTACACATTAATTAATTTATGTTCACTTCAGCTCGAAGTCTGCTTTCTCATTGGGCTGACTGCTTCATTCTTATACGGGCGCTTCTGCGAGGAATTTCTGTTGAAATAATGTCTGCCCTAGATAAGACCCTTTGTTCATTATTTGTCTTAAAGGTGGCTATTGCCACACATTTGTTGTTCAAAATTTACCTAATAACGTATTCGAGATTACAGTCAAATAGATCCGGCGAAAAAATTACCCTTTTTTAAATCTGTCGAACTAATGTGCTTAAATTCGCTATGTATTTCCTAAGTTGCATTGCTAGCGCACAGAAACGCTTGAACTTAAAATTATTCATCACCTAAATTAATACCCAATTTAATTCGCTATCCTGTGGAAGTGGAAATTTCACGTCTGTATTCGATTTTTTTGCAATTCAGATGAAGTTTAAAAAGTAACATAGCCACACTATTGTTGATACCCAGTTCGTTTTTAGAGACGAATTTTTTTGTTAATTTACGAGAATATTAAGCTTCTTTTTCTGCTTTGTATCGCCGGACCATTTTGGTATTTTTTGAATTGGCCTTTATTAAGTGGATGTACTGCTGTCAAATTTGGATATAAAAGCCAGTGACAGTATGTGTCAATTTGACAAATAATGCCATGAGGAGAATATGTAATTAAATAGATTGTAGAACGCCTAGCTTATAGAGCAAACAATTTCCGCTGAAATTGTAATTTTATCCTGCGAACCCATATACGCAAGCATTTACTTGCTACATTCAAATGAAAGAAAGGGTGTGTGCAAGAGTACGCGTGGAGAGAAATAAAATAATTAAACAAATATATGAAGAGAGAGACGACGAAGATGATGATGAGAGAGAACGAATGAAATAAATGAAATGAAGTATTCTAAACGAATAGAGAAAGGTCGCACGAGGTAAACTCCTTTTTGCAAAATTAAAACAACAGTAGTTTTGCTATTTTGTACGACTGGTAAGATACAATGGGAATGGTGTATATAGCAAGCTCGAAAACTTAAAGAGTAAAAATGGAATTTGGATGATGTAAATAGAACTGAAGTAGTAAAAACGCGGTATTATAAAATGATTGCCTTATGAAGGTAAAGCAAAAACGTTTTATACAGAAACAAACAACATAGAAACTCAAGCTGTTTGTATTTATCATAGATAGTGTTATTGGTTTTAATTATACGTTCTCTATAGTGTTCACTAATAAAACTTTAGATGCGCCTCATTTTTATTCCTACCCCGTGCTCTTCATTTTCAGTTTTTCACAAAATATTTGCGTGAAATGTGATAATGTACTGCTTTTCCCATACCAAAGTCAATTAGACAATAATTGATTGCGCGGGTGGTGGTAACAATTCTTTAAATTAAGTTTGCGAGCTTGAAGTAAACTCCAATCCCATAGTATTTAACCAGTCGTCGAACAACATAAAAAGTGCGTTGCGACTGGCGCTAGTTTTGTTATGTTGTTCGACGACTGGTTAAATACAATGGGATTGGTGTTTATTTCTAGCTCGCAAACTTTATTTAAAGAATTTAGACTTTTATTGGAAATTGTTTTTTAATCTTGATTTATTGATCATTTTGGCAGTCTGAAATTAATAGTTTGCTCAAATCTTTGATAATATCAGACTTTGGTATCTGGTGGACGTCTTACAGGTTAAAATAATATTTAGCGTATGTTAAAATAACTCTTCCTCAAAATAGAATTGGTCTAGATCGTATTAAGTCTTGGGCACATATAAAGTGTCAATTAGGTATTTGAAACAAGACTCCGCTAACGCTTTCTGTTTGTCGTGTTCCACGTGCACATTTAATATCTATATTTTACCTGTTGTGGAATTAAAGCCATTTAGCTATTCTGAAGTATTCCTCCATGGTAGAAAATCAGTCAAGAAACGCGTCAGTGCGTTGTGGCTGGCGGTAGTTTTGTTATGTTGTTCGACGACTGGTTAAATAAAATTGGATTGGTGTTTACTTCAAGCTCGAAAAGGTGATTTAAAGAATTGTTACCACCACCCGCGCAAACAATTATTGTTAAATAAATGAAGCTTGTTGGAGCTGAAAGTAAATTGTCAAATAAAAGTCATCTTTGAAATTTCTTCAGAAATTCAAACAATCTTCGTTTTATTATTATAATCAAGGTTGCGGTCTTGATATAAACACCTGACCCATTAGTTACTTACATATGTCAGTATAAACTAAGAATTGTATAGTGTAGAAAAGGCAATCTTCGTTTTATGTTTAATCTGAGATCTTCCTTTACAGATACAAATAATTAGCAAATCAGATAACTCATTACAAACAATACAAAGTTATTTTTAGAAATTATTTATTTAATGTCGGAAGCGAGTCCCGTTAATTGCTTGCAAGCTACTAGTTACAGAAATAAGTTATTTTTCTTGACCGAATTAACTCTGAACATTAGTTGATTAATACTTATAAATAATTAATTTCGCATGATTTGTTTACTTATACATAAATTGGTCACTCCATTTTTCCTTTAATATTTATAAATCATTCAATTTTCTGGTACATCTGGCATTTTTATAACAAACGAGTGGACGAAATTGTATAAAACGAGTTTCTAGTTAAGGTGGTCGGTTTTTATAACAAGCTAGTTTTAAACAATGAAATTTATTTGGGAATGTTTGAAGACCATAATTAACAGTCGTTAATACTATTTAAAGATTGAATACTATATGTATGTCAATACAATAATTTATTTGTATATTTTTTCCAAGGCATGACCAACTTTGGCTTTGTGTAAGTTCATATAGAACATTGAGATCATACCAACTAGAGAACATACAGAAGATGATATACAACTGCTGCATATTTCTTCTTGCTAGCCTTCACCATATTTGTTGATTTGAAAACGCCGTTTTTGATAGTTACTATTTGTACATCTGCCGAAAAACTAATACATTATACCCCGGCTTATGAGCTTAGCACGGCGGATGACTTTCAACAATAGCCTACTACTGCTAATCAATTTGAGAGTGCATCAGCCCGTAAAAGCACCTATAAATTTTTTTTCTCAGAACCCACGCATTAGTATTGGTCATTTTGATAAGTGTCCTGGTGCCTCCACTCTCTAAGGCATTTCCTCCATCCACAATAATGTGCTAACCGATAGAATGACTTCTCGACATTGTTAGCAAATGTAAATTAATTTCCCTCAATTTAATGAAGCTGAAGTGACGTGCAGCCCATGAGGAACTGGAAATCCGCCAGAATCGATAGCCTGCGTACTACCAAGGTTGAGAATAATCTACAAAACGTGATTGCCACAATCTAGACGGATAAACCTGTCCGATATTATTTAAAGTGTACAGTTATGGTGCCCGTAGAAATAGCGGACACAAGTACTTCTGCCAACTATCGTTGTATCAAGCTCCAACCTTGATTTCAATAAACAAATATCGTGGAACCAGTTTATTGCTGTATGGAATCATAAAAAGCAAGTTAAACGAGCTAGACCAGCACTGACAAGCTTTGATCAAGAATAGGATACGTCAGTGTAATTCATAAACTCCTCCACACTCTTGGGTTGCATCACCAGTTTTAGTCACCTAACCTCTTTTCTAGTCTAGGCTATGCAATCGCTTTGAACACAGTATCATGCAAGATTTAATGGCAGAATAAATTGACAGGCTAAAAGAAGACTATAATACAGATTAATCACATTCGTTCTTAAACAAACGTGATTGAAACCAGTATTTGCAAATGAAGTCATATTACCTTTCTTATTGTATGAACGAAAGGTGACTAACGAAGACTAATTTACTGCATTCAAATGGCTTACATATCATAGGATTTGACGATAAGCGCCTCATAGGCTGTTGTTATGTCCAGTTTTGATCGAGAATTTAAAATCGTGTCAAACGATGCCAAAAATTCATCTGCTTTTGATTTAGGTTTTTTCTGTGGTATCCACATGAATAAGCCTAGCTTTAGTTGTTCTTGGCAAATAATACAAGACACTTCTGAATCGTCCTTTTGTTCATTGAGTCATATATGTCTTCAAGTAATTTGCGCTGTAGTTTCTCTTTTATTTTGTTTACAAGTTGGGGAAAACCGACCAGAGCCGCCAGCGCTTAAAAGCTTTCTATATGGATGCATTTTCTTGGTTTGATTTAGGAGATAACCATCGAAATGGCATGAGACATGACTCAAGATAGATTCCATAAGTCGTGCAATTCTAGTCGGCCGCTCTATGGTGTATTGTAACCACTGAGCCCTGTTATGGAGCGTAAATTATGTTTGTTGGAACAATTAGAAAATGCTAATTACGAAATCCGCTCGTTGGGCTTCTGGGAATAATTCAATGGACGGCTTGATTTACAGATGAGATAGGTCAACAATTTCGTGGCTGGACTCTTTTTTTAACGATATTGGTCAATATTTTACGCCGCATCATACCATCTTTTCCCAAGGAACACCTGAATGGTGTAAAATTTGTGGGAGTCTAGTGGCAAACAGGATTCATTGATGACGCCTGGTTAGTTCTTACTTGATGGCATTGGTCTTCTTGTAACCGATCACGCGGGTTATTTAGATCTATGTTTATATATATATATATATATATATGTGTGTGTGTATTAGTCAATTTTATTAAGTATTAGGCATGGATTAACTATTTACAAATCGATGCATATAGGGCGAGAAGGATACACCAAATTACGCATGAACAAGAATTGTAATCTTTTTGTTACAGTGTGTTTTGTGCTCACAAGTGATTCACCAGTGGAAACCGGCATTACATTGCGAACCCACCATATATTTGGCCAATAAATGTATGATTGTTGAATAATTCAGTCTCCTATACGTATTGTAGCAATAGCCACCTTTGAGTCTAAGAACGCACCAAGGGTCCTATCTAGGGCTGGCATTAATTCAACAGAAAATCCTCGCAGAAGCGCCTGTATTAGGATGAAGCAGTCGACCCAATGATGGATGCAGACTTCGGGCCGCAGAAGTGAACGTAAAATAAAAAATATTTTTAAATATGTTTTAATAAATCGACGCTCCTTATCCGAGCAAAGTCCTATATAGAATTGATTAAAAATAATGCGTGTGTAAAGCTTAAAATTGGCCTCTGATGGGTTGGAAACGTTGATTAAAGGATTGACTGCAGAATTAGGTACAGCTCAGTCTCGACTGGATGATACATTAATAATAAATTCCGATGGAATCCACATAATTGACCCAACCAATATAATAGGTGAACGCAACACGTATGCCTATTGAAATGGTAGCAGAGTGGATTTCATGTCATATATTGTCAGTTGCTTTAAATTCGTCTTAATAGATTTTTTTAATTAGCCAAAATATACTGCTTTAATACGCAAACGTTTAGCAAATTACTTTGTCCAACTGACCCGCATTTCTTGACCAAATATATATAGTGGGTTAGAGGCGTTATCCAGGTCCCCACAGATGAATCGCCAGTTATCACGACGCGCCTGAGTGCACGAGATTACAATTTTTATACTGACTTTGGCATATCCTTCTGGCCCTACTTAGTACACAATACATATACTTAAATTAAGAATTGTATTACGGCACGCTGAAGCAAAACAATCTCTGTTCTCTATTGTCATAAAACATCACAGTTTGTCATAATCCTAATAACACTCTATTGAAAATATAATATTTATATATTAGTTGTGGTAAATATCTCAAATATATGGATTGCTGCATTATAAATGTAGTACCAATACAATGCGTTTGTTCATATTGGATCAGACAGATAGGCCATAGTGAGTAGGAAAAAAATATCTTTCACCATTGCTATCAACAAGTTTGATATTTTGATACAGAAACTTAACCCATTATGTACATACATTTATCCGTATTAACCAGTAATTGTATAATGTAGGAAAGGCGATTCATCCAGTAGACCAGGTTTCGTCGTTATTCCAAGTTCTACACATACTGTCCTGGTGGCTTAGTGGTTAAAGCAACAGACTCTAAAGCAGTAATGCCCAGGTTCGAGCCCTGTCTGCGGCATATTATGGACAGTACGTGATGAGTTCTCAATAAGAACAAAACCGCTCTGCTGGATGAATTTCCTTTTCCACACTATACAATACTTAGTTTATACTGACAAATGTATGTACGTAATGGGTCAGGTGTTTACATCGATATAGCAAACTTGTTTATAGCAATTGTTATCACCGCCCGCGCAACCAATGCTCATCTTTGACCATTGTTTTGTTACCTTATTATAATCAATGTTGCGAACTTGATATAAACACCTGACCCATTAATTACTTACATATGTCATTATAAACTAAGAATTGTATAGTGTAGAAAGGCAATTCATCCAGTAGACCGGTTTCGTCCTTATTGGGAACTCATCAAGTACAGGCCAGAATTTGCCGCGGACAGGATACGAACCTGGGCACGTCTGCTTCGGAATCTGGTGCTCTAACCACTGAGCTATCCTGCCGCACACTACACTACACACAATTTTCAGTTATATACTAACTAATGTAACTTGGTTAGTCAATTTTTCCTTTAGGTGGAGCTCATATGGCATCCATTTAGACCCAAAGTTCCAACTAACCATGCCCAATCTGTCATTACTGAACAGACACCACATTACATGGGAAAATGGTATTGAAATGAACATTTATATAATTAAACGAACATTGGTTGCGCGGGTGGTGATAACAATTATTATAATCAAGGTTGCGGTCTTGATATAAACACCTGACCCATTAATTACTTACATATGTCAGTATAAACTAAGAATTGTATAGTGCAGAAAAGGCAATTCATATAGTAGACCAATTTCGTCCTTATTGGGAACTCATCACGTACTGTCCAGAATTTGATCTGTAAAGTTTCACCTGACTATCTAGATACAAAAATTCAACGGAGACTCATATTTTGGCGCCCTTTTGATATAATTTTAGGCTTCTTACAAAAATTCGGCATATAGTCAGCCATCGCGGAATTTAGCTTCAGACCATACTAACTGGACACCTCCTGAGAACTGCGAAAACGCTCTGGAGCTTTTCTTTCGTTTTTTTCTGCTAATGAACGATGTCGTTAACATATTTACAGGCCTCAGGCTGGTCACTACCACTGAGATCCATTTCTTGGAGTGTAAAAGAATTCAGCATAAACGAACCTTGGCGAATATTAAATTTGAACAATTTAGCAGTGTAATCATTACATGTTTTTGATGAACTGGGTATTGTAGAGCCATACTTTATAGTTTAATCCCCCTCTTTAGGTGTACGGCGTACTTTGTCCAATGTTACTAGAGGTCCATTGGATACTTTAGATCTGTAGGTTTGAACACCTGCGCCATATCTGGCATGAGTGAATATTGCATACTTGGCGTTTTCGTTCTGTCAGTTATCGTAGATTCCCAACATATTGGAACGCCCTTGATATCTGAATTTCAATGTATAATGTTGTTCTGTCAGGGTCTCGCTACCTCATTTCCGGTATCACTATCAGCATTGTAATAACATAGCTTTCTTTCACACACAAATTAACGCAACTGAGGTGTTCTCTTTCCAAACTGTCCTATTTATAATTACTTTATACGCTCTTAGTCAAAGCTATTGAAGGTAATCCATTGCAGTTTAAGTAAGATTAAATGCTCTATTAACTACATACAATCCTTATTGTAATTGAAACGTAATCCATGAATTTGGTTCATGCAAACACCAAATCATTTGATCTAGGAAGATTTTCACATTCATCACCAATTGAATTTGTTTGATATAGCAGAGAGCAGATCGAAAATCCGATATTTGGCTTGAGTGCTATTACCAACCTTTTAGTGGCTGGGCACCAAAATTAAGTTTTTTATTTATTTGAGACGAACACCTCCCTATCATTCGCGTGGACTTTGCAATCCCTCCTGTAATATAAAGTTTCCGCTTTTTCAGAAAAAATAGTATTTTCTCTAACCTTTTTTACAAAATCGAGACCACTTTAATGCTAAGATCAAATGTTGCAGTATGTGATGCGATGAGTTAATTTCGTAAGTGTATGAACAGGTAAAATTTGATAATAGACGCGCACGTATTATTTTAGGTGATTGCCCATTGACATTAGATTTCCTTTATTTGTACATGCATAAACTCATATATATAGATGTACACACATAAATACATACACACATACATATATACTTGAATATAAAATTACCGACATACATATAAACATACATACATACATACATACATACATACATACATACATACATACATACATACATACATACATACATACATACATACATACATACATACATACATACATACATACATACATACATACATACATACATACATACATACATACATACATACATACATACATACATACATACATACATACATACATACATACATACATACATACATACATACATACATACATACATACATACATACATACATACATAC
>JAQBSW010007218.1:0-42353 GCA_029291075.1 Eudiplozoon nipponicum
TATTATTATTATTATTATTATTATCGTTCAGCCAACCATTAACTGGTTTCATATATCGACTTTTTCCTTTTGCGACCCTATACATAAACACTCAAACTCTAATAAATAATTAGTTTTCAATCTAAGTCAATGAAAAAATTAAATCAAATAATACGAATAACCGCACCAATCCCGGCGTGCATTAATCTCACGTTTCCGAGCATATATTTACTTAGAAGACAAATATTTTTCTCCTTTGTGCGCGATTATTTGGCTACAATTACGAATCAAACACATATATATATCTATTAAACATATATATATATATCGTTATAGCCTATATATTCCATAATAGTAAATGAATTTCATCGTTTATACTTTATTTATTTCAATATATGTTTATACATAAATAAATGAATGCAATACCCGGAATATAAAGCGTGTAATCGAATCCTGCAAAAATAATTAAAATAACAGTTAATGCTTTTGGAGACATATATTTAAGTCAATTGGATTTAGATTTAAAGAAAGAAATCATGGATTTACATAAATTAGCTAATTTTCCTCTCTCTCTCGCTATATATATATATATATATATATATATATATATATATTATTATATATTATTTCTGTAAACTAAACAGGGCATCAGGCTACAAAGGAAATTCATCCATTAGACCGATTGCGACCATATTTTGAGCTCATCAAGTACTGTCATTATTTGCCATGGACACACTTGCCTCGGAGTCTGGGACCTTATCCATTGCTCTATTCTTACACCAACTTATGTGTTGGGCAGCTTAGTTTACTGCGGAAACCATTTAGAATCATTTAAGAAATTTATTTCTAATTAGCACCACCGATCTATAAATGTGCAACATAAACTTATAAGATATCACATAGGTTCGAACAAAAGGAAAGGATAACAAAATCGGAAGCTGGTGTCTTACATAAAATTGCGTATATTTTACGGAAAAGGTGGCACAGTGGACAGATTCCTAGACTCCGAAGCATACGTACCTCGGAATGAGGCTAGTCTTTGGCAAATTTTTGACTGTACTTGATGAGATTCAAATAAGGATGAAACCGGTCCACTGGATGAACTGCCTTTGTTGCCTAACACAGTTTTAGTTTTTATATATATATATATATATATATATATATATATATATATATATATATATATATAGTTAACGAAAAGATAATGAAATAGCTTCAAATGAGAGAAATTTATCCTTAAATGGCTGCGAAAAACAGTTATGCTTCTAATGTTATGTATTTAGCGATTTTCACATGAACACATTCTCTCCCTTTCCATACGCCTACATTTCCTCCAAGAAATAGCATGTCCGTTTTTTGCATTCCCAAATTCGTTTTCATTCTCTGTTTTTCTGCTTAGCTGGCCTGCTCTCTCGCCCTCTCTCTCTCTCTCACGCAGCATCACTTCCTTACCTTTATGTTTTGTCTTTTTCTTTCAAGTACACAATTACGTTTAAAGTGTCTATAACCACAATTTGTTGCATTTATTCTTGCTAATAGTATCAACATTGTTCTTATTAACTATAGGAATGGTTACTAATATTATTTATTGCAGCAATAAATACCGTCTTTGATGCGATAAATCACACGATATTTATCTATATGTGCATACTTGCCATTTTAGCAGGTGAATTTCGTTGATCAAAATCTGTTTCGATGGTGCATGATTCTACTGATGATTATTCTGTGCTGGATAGTTCAACTACTGATAATAAATCATTCTAGTAGTATGGCTATATCGAATAATTCTGGTCTGCGTGAAATCACACTTTAACCGGAACATGACTAATGACCGCGACATTCTGGCCACGACAGAGACAACTGTGGTTTCTATATATTTTGTTTATTTGCTATCACAAAACTCCGCTGCATACTATTAAGGTGAAAAGTACCACACAACTTCCGCACAGAACAGATTCCGTATTATTAACCGTGCTAGGAAGGTAAACAGGTCTATTGTTGACGTTGACTTGTCGTCATCGTTCTTATTGTGTTAGTGGCGTAAAATTATTGCTAATCATGATGATGGTTGTAGTGGGATGAAAGCCATCTATGTGCTAAAAAACACACTCACAATGTTTGGAATTACACGGCATCATGGAGACAAGACCGATAGCATCGATTATGACTCCGAAGATGTTGAGGATTACGGTTTCGTCGATAACACTTTCCTTAAAGACAATCTGGATAGCTACCAACGCAAAGATCAAAGTTTTTCCGAAATTGATGCTTGCACCTTTGATGGACGACATAGATTATTCCTCTTTTTCTCATCATCATCATCATCGTCCACTTGTGTGAAGGCAAAATCAAATGAAAAGTTAAATACGAAACACTTTGCCAAAAGCGGTTTTGCAGAAGGAAAAGTACAAATCAACAATGTGACTAAAAATACATGCTCAAACACTGCAAAAATTAGCAGTCCACTAGACTCAAATGAAATGTTACGAAATCGTCAATATCAACCTGGTCAGCAGCGGTTGATTGGGCGTCAACAGCACCAATCACCGCAACGACGGAGTGGAAATAATCATTTACCAGAATTACACGTACAGAAATCAAGTAATGCACTATCCATACACCAGCTTGAACAACACAAAAGTCACCAATATCACCACCAACAAGGTATAGTAAATAACAGCAAGATTGTACGCCAACAACACGATAAATGTCATAATCATCGAAACAACCCTCTACGCAAACGTTATAGTTGTAATCAAACAAAAGATCAAACGGATGCTACCAAGTATTGTCGTGAGAATTCATCAGAAAAAGTTGTCATTGGCGACATTTTGGTGGGAAGCACAGACACCAGATCAGAGAAATGGCGTCAGCCACACTTAGCTCAATTGGGGCAAGTATGTAATTTAGAGAAAAGGTCAACGCCACCAGGATTAATCAAAATCAAACAGCGGAAGTTTAAATCCAACATTTGGCTGATTTACTCCGCCACTTTGCTGTTGCTCTGGTGGTGTTGTGCAATGCTAATGCCCGAATTTCTACTTGGTCCGCGCCAAAATAGTGCGGAAGCAGTAAAATGGCTGTAAGTTATTATACACACACACACACACACTATATATATATATATATATATATATATATATATATATATATGTAGAATTTTGGCATATTTGACCACTAAGTTATTTAAGTATTTAATAAAAAATACAATAACTGTCAATCTCTTTTTTGAACATACATTAGTGTAAGTTTTTTAAATCAAGTTTGCGAGATTGAAGTAAACACCAATCCCATTGTACTTAACCAGTCGTCGAACAACATAAGAAAACTACCGCCAGCAGCAACGCACTGACGCGTTTCGACCTTCCATGATCATCACCAGAGTACGACAGCAAACTGATTATCGAGGATCAAATCGCATTGAATATATATGGAAATCAAATTTAAATATGCGGCTCTCACATCTAGCAGTCTCGCATACATTAAACTTGACTGGAAATGTCGGCTGCACATATCCAGTTAGGTTCAACGTATGCAAGACTGCTCGGGGTGAGAGCCGCATATTTAAATTTGATTTCCATATATATTCAATGCGATTTGATCCTCGATAGTCAGTTTGCCGTCGTACTCTGGTGATGATCATGGAAGGTCGAAACCCGTCAGTGCGTTGTGGCTGGCGGTAGTTCTGTTACATTGTTCGACGACTGGTTAAATGCGATGGGATTGGTGTTTACTTCAGGCTTGCAAACTTGATTTAAAGAATTGTTACCACAACCCGCGCAATCAATTATTGGTAAATTTTATTGCCTATTATTGTTAGTTATACGCATTGATGCGTTTCGACATTCAATGTTCATCATAAGGGGAGGACGGCGAAATCACTCACGAGAATTAAACCGCAATTTATGAATTATTTATTAAAAATTAGTTTTATCACATGATCATCTGATGACTACGGATGATCGGCAATGTTGCTCGACTGCTTAAATGGTATAGGTATAAATTTAAAAATTGCAATCTTAACCGTCATAACAATCTTTTATATTTAATCGTCCATTTAAGGAATATCTGGTTGTATAACTCATATGGAAATTTTTCTTGAAGGAGTTGCATTGATGCGCACCTGGAATAATTGTAATTACCTGATCTGCGTTTTGACTAACGCAGCTTTCATTGTTCCAGTAATTTTCTTTCATCAATATATTTCGGCCAAGCTTACCGTAGGCCTTCATCAGTTGCATTTCACGAAACAAATGAAGCATATGGATATTGTTGCTTCATTAAACCGCGCGATTTTCATTTTACTCAGAGAGAAATCTTTACTCTGATTATATCGCCAACGTTGTGAAAATTCATGTTATTCGGCGAGTCATTGATGATTTTTGAAAATGTCAGTATTATAAGAATTAGAGTTTTGCGCAACTGGGAACTTAACATTTACCTGAACTTTCTTTAGGCTATCAAGTTTGATTTGTTACCAATTCACTTTTTGACTGAAATATTTATGTAGCCATTTCTGAGTACCTCCATCAGTCCACAGCTGATCACACAAAATAAACGTAAAACAGCCGATAGGTATTCAGTTGTGTCACTTATAAACCTACCAGCTTTTTAAGCTAAATCTTCAAATACGGAATCTTTACTCGACTCAATTTATTTGAACAACGCTTAATTCGGTAGCAAATATAGGCCTGAGATATTGATCAGTGTATCAACGAATTGAGCATTTTTTTATGGAATTTGACACGTCACTCAAATTTTATGCAAGTATGTATTAGGCTTTACGAACCTAGTAACAAATTAGTTCAGTTGTGACCAGAAAGATAAACCAAAGGCAGCATGAACGGAAAGTATAATCTCATGCACATTCGTTTCGTGCTTACTGGCGACTCATCAGTAGGAGCCGGTATTACGCCCTTTAACCACTATATATTTGGTAGAAGAATGTGGAGTACCGTCCTATTACTCCACATTCTTCTACGAAATATATAGTGGTTAAAGGGCGTAATACCGGCTCCTACTGATGAGTCGCCAGTAAGCACGAAACGAATGTGCATGAGTACGACGGCAAATTCACCAGCGTGAATCAAATCGCAATGCATATCTTTGGAACGCAAAATTGGATATATGCGTCTTG
Organism: Eudiplozoon nipponicum; assembly: GCA_029291075.1. Classification (NCBI taxonomy): domain Eukaryota; kingdom Metazoa; phylum Platyhelminthes; class Monogenea; order Mazocraeidea; family Diplozoidae; genus Eudiplozoon; species Eudiplozoon nipponicum. Next base: position 5,117 of record JAQBSW010007218.1, read on the forward strand.
ACCTTCCCTTTCCAGTCGAACACAATATATGGGAGATTACTAGAGATGAGCGGTGAACATCTAATTTTGCTTTCCTTAAATACAAATTTCGGCTTGATCATCGCTGGTGGAGTCAAACGCGTCAGTACGTTTGACTAACGGTAGTTTTTCCGTTGGGCGACTGGTTAGATACAATGTGATTGATGCCTATATGAAGCTTACAAATTTGCTTTATCAAATTATTAACACCACTAGCGCAATCAAAGAAATGTTAGTCGTATTACCCATAATGCATGCGTATAATTCAAAGAACATTAGTTGCGCGGATGGTGATAACAATTAATATAGTCAATTTTGCGATCTTCATATAAGCACCTGACACATTAATTACTTACATATGTCAGTATAGACTAAGAATTGTATAGTGTAGAAAAGGAAATTCATTCGTCTTTATTGGGAACTCATCAAGTACTGGCCAGGGTGGCTCAGTGGTTAGATTACCAGATTCTGAAGCAAACGTGCCCAGATTCGAGCCCTGTCCGCGGCAAATTGTGGCCAGTACTTGATGAGTTTCCAATAAGGACGAAACCGGTCTACTTGATGAATTACCTTTTCTACACTATACAAATCTTAGTTTATACTGACATATGTTAGTAATTAAAGGGTCAGGTGCTTATATCATAATGTAAATTTTTGATCGGTATTCTTGTTTTAAACTAATCTAACAACACGTGCACATTCTAAAAATTACGAAATAATATGCGGTAAGCAAGTGTGCGTGGCGGTATATCCAAATTTATGACTAAATATGGATATATATGTATATATATTATATATATATAATATTTCTAAGTGGTAATGATTTTAAATAACTGCTAAGTATAACGAGAAACACGCGAACAATGTAAAGGCCAAACGCGAAAATATATGCATGAGTGTTGCAAAATTGACAGATAGATTATATCTTGTTTTACTTCGTTTATTATTTACTTTAGTGTGCTCCAAATGCGGCGAGTTGAATATGACTCAAAATGATAATTCGTTAAATTTTGATGAAATAATGGTTATGAACATTATGCCAAACTAAATTGTGGATTCCATATAATTATAAATTTGGTGTCTTCGTCCGTAGTACTTTACTCGAATTACTAACCAGAGATACACCTTATCTTTATATCAAGTTTGCGAACTGGAAGTAATAACCAAACTCATTGTAGTTAACGAGTTGTACAACATAGCAAAACCACCGTCAGATTTTGTTCGACAAATTGTGAAATACAACGGGATTGGTGCTTACTTCACCCTCGCAAACTTGATTTAAATAATTGTTACCTCCACTCACGCATTCAATGGTTGTTTAATTGACAGTTAAAACTATTCAACTTTCTTTTGTCGATTCTAGCTGGAGGAAAAAACAAATTCTCTTTATATACTTATATATATATATATATATATATATATATATATATATATATATATATATAAGTAGAGTTATTGAGTAAGTCAAATTAAAAAAGCGCAACCAGAATATAATTCTATATAAACAGATAATAGTTTTATAACATAAAAGGTGCATTCGATGGTAAATGCAAACTGCTGACTTGACTATGGTTTCGTCTTCATTGACATACTCCATGGTAAAGACCAGGATGGCTGTGAAGTGAAATCGAATCCTTCTCTAATTTTGTCAAACCTATAGAGCCTATCTACGCAGCGGAATAAACGACTAAGCTGTAAACCAAGCGATCATGAGAATGTCTTGGTTGCAACTAATGGAGTATAGAAAAAATATATTTCTATGAAATTATGATGGTATTACCCTAGTTTGAATAGAACATATCCATTGGATAAATATCAGCAAATATTTCGTGTAATCTGCGGATTCTTTTTGAAATGCCGGAGTATTATTAAAAACTGATGAATCAATGCTATTAAAAAAATTCTTTGTACTTTAAATGTGAATTTGTTTCTTGAGCTTAGAGCTAATGAGAATGATGGCGTTTTTGGTTTTCGTTACAATAATCTAGTTATTTCTACAAATCATTCTAAATTTCTAGATCGGTCAAATTTATGCGAGACTAATAAGGATGGGAGCCACATATAAGACTTGACAAACCATTTATATTAATTTAACAATAATTGATTGCGCGGGTGGTAGTGGCAATTCTTTAAATCATGTTTGTGAGCTTGAAGTAAACACCGATCCCATTGTGTTAACCAGTTGTCGAACAACATAACAAAACTACCGCCAGTCGCAACGCACTGACGCGTTTTGACCTTCCATGACCATCATCAGAGTTCGACGGCAAACTGACTAGCGAGGATCAAACCGCATTGCGTACATATGGAAAGCAAAATTAGAGATGTGGCTCGCACCTCTAGTAATCTCGCATAAATTGTGTTTGACCTCAAATCTCGGCTGCAAAAATTCTAGGCAGTCACAAACGTTAGCTGTTTGTAGCTTTCGCCACACACATTTATATATAGGCAATACAATTAAACAAATATTGATTGCGCGGGTGGTGGTGGCAATTCTTTAAATCAAGTTTGCGAGCTTGAAGTAAACACCAATCCCATTGTATTTAACCAGTCGTCGAACAACATAACAAAACTACCGCCAGCCGCAACACACTGACGCGTTTCGACCTTCCATGATCATCATCAGAGTACGACGGCAAACTGACTATCGAGGATCAAACCGCATTGAATATATATGGAAATCAATGTTAGATATGCGGCTCTCACCTGTAGCAGTCTCGCATAAATTGAACTTGACTGGAAATGTCGGCTGCACAACTTCTATGCAGTCACGAACATTAACTGTTTGTAGCTTTCGCCACGTATACAAATATATAGGCAATACAATTTAAACAATAATTGATTGCGTGGGTGGTGATTAAATTTTAATCGCGGTTTCATCCTCGGAAGACGCTTTACTGTCGTGCTCTGCTAAATAACAAAATTATGTCGAAACGGATTTTTACGTGCGGCTGAAATTTTTCTAGTTATGCTATGCGACTTGTGAAAAGAACTGAATTGGTGTGTATCTCAAGTAAAAAATCTTGACATGAATAATTGTTATCACTACGCGCCCACTCAGTTATTGCCTATTAATTATACTAATTGGTATTGCAGAATGTGTAAACGCACAAATCCCGAGGTGTTAATTGAACAATAATCTGAATTTATTGGAAAACCATCTTGATGAGATAAGACAGAAATCGATGCGTATCCCGTAGTCAACAATTAGAATTGGCGTCACCTCTCCAAGCTCTCGAGAGCACACGGGCTTTACGTGAACTTTGTCTGGAAAATCTTTTAAACGGTCATTAAAACCATTCGACCACAGCATTCAGGACAATTATTGCGGGTAAAATAAACATGGCAATGTTTATTGCACTATCTAGGAAATACAAAACGAATAATTTCGTAGACGCACACATTACATACACTAACAGCCATGCTGTCTCGGCTTCCAAAGTGCCATAAAATCCGCCTACTGCGAATAGCCTAACGGATTCATCATTCTATGTCATCAAAAACAAGCAATAATTTTTGTTTTCAATAACTATGAGTCATTAGACAGAACTCGGTTTCCTAACATAACTATCCCATCTACAATGATGGGAGAGCGAGGGGAGGCACAATTTCTGTTTAGTTTTGAACATCAAAACCATACTTAACATGTAATCATGGTAGGAGTATAGGAGATAAAATTTAATTACAATAGCGTAGCGTGCTTGCTATGTTTGTAGCAATCATGCGGCATTCCACAACAAGTTGAAATATATAACTTATTTTGCCTATCTGGGCTGTAATTACCGCGGTCGGAATTTGACAAAGAGATGCAAACCCGTAAATATATATATATATATATATATATATATATATATATATATGTGTGTGTGTGTGTATGTGTGTGTGTGTATGTGTATGTATGTATGTATGTATTCGCGTTTAACGACATTGTTTGTTAAATAGTTTTTTTCTTTAAATAAACAAAAAGGAATATTACCAAATATATATTTAAAATATACATTTAAAATTAAACAGTAGCGCTTTCGCTCCATCTTGTCAACTGATTTTGCTATAGGTATGAAAATAAGAAAACAAAAAGAAGCTGTGTTTAGATAGAGCAACAGTCCCCGTTAAAAACACATATCTATTTGTGCAAAAGAGGAAACGTGACTAAGTGCAGTTTGACAAAACAATATTTGTATTGCAAGTACGTCTATAACTAAACATTTACTGCCATTTACCCCACATTTCTCATCCAAATATATAGTAGGTAAAGGGCGTAATGCCAGCTCCTAATGACGATTCGCCAGTAAGCACGAAACGAATTTGCAGGAGATTATACTTTTCGTTCATGCTATCTTTGGTTTATCCTTCTGGTCAAATTTGAACTAATTTGTTACTAGGTGCGCAACACCTAATACATTATTGCATATGAAATAGTTCTCGGCAACACTCAGTAGTATAACTGTAATATATTTAAATGAATGATGTTATGATTACCCGCGAAATGTGATAATTGATGTCCATCAGGGCCAGAGTATATGGATTTGCTGGAGTAACAGGTGTTCAGAAATAGTTGTAATTCTCAATTTTGTTGAACTATAGCATGCATTGAAATCCATCATTTTGGTACCATGTACCGACTCGACAACCATAGTGTTAGTACCATGTGTTTTTTTGTACTATAATGTCGGTATCAGGTACTAACACAATAACCATAGTGTTGGTATCCTTTACAGACTCAGTACATTTATTATATAGTGTGAGTTAGCGTTGAAGTCGCATTATCGTAGACTTTATATGATGTTAGCTACTCCTCTGCAGGTTCACATAATCGTCTAGGAGATTGTACCGCCCTATTTTCCTACATTCATCACCCGAATATATAGTTGGTAAAGGGCGTAATACCGGCTCCTACTGATGAATCGCCGGTAAGCAGTGAAACGAATGTGCATGAGATTATGCTTTGCGTACATGCTGTCAGTGGTTTATCCTTCTGGTCAGAAGTGAACTAATTTGTTACTAGGTGCGCAACACCTAATACATTATTATACAAACATGCTATGTTAAGAGTATCCACGGTTTTCTTTCGATTGATTCCTATTTACATTTACGTGTCGAGTTCGCCTTCGTGGAGGCTGAGTGCTGATTCGTGCATTTCCTCATAAGCCTTCAAAGTCATTCATAATAACCACTGGACATGAGATACGATCTAATCTTCGTTGACTGGCAACGTTACGCAACGGAATTTCCCCTTCAATCATCGGGCCTCTAATCTCACACACAGTATCAATGCTTACAATATGCTTACATGGGCTTAACTCATACTTGGAAATGGGGATCAATCGTATCTTTGCGAAACTGATAGTGCAAATCTACTACAAAAAAAAGAAAACCGTGATCACGTAAATGTGACGATGGCAATGTACCATCATTCAAGAAATAAACATGTTATGTCCTGTTACAATTGCGACATTCCAACAAAGGGCTTTCTAATTTTAATAAAAGCTAGGTATGCTTTCCTTTTTGGAAGGTATATAAAAAATCGACGTTGTCCAGAACTGTGAAAGCAAAAACAAATTGTTCGTGCAATTGTATTACCATAAGGCTTTCAAAGGCCCACAGTATACTGAGAATAGTTACAATACCTCTTATTCAACATTATGAGCTAATTGATAGTTATTTTTGTATTTCTAAAGTGGACTGTTCTTCTATAAAGACATAAATTCTTTTTCATTTTCTTTTTTTACATATCCACAGTAAAATCAGTTCTTTGAATCAAGTTTGCGAGCTTGACGTAAACACCAATCCAATTGTGTTTAACCAGTCGTCGAACAACATAACAAAACTACCGCCAGCCGCAACGCACTGACGCGTTTCGACCTTCCATGATCATCATCAGAGTACGACGGCAAACTGACTATCGAGGATCAAACCGCATTGAATATATATGGAAATCAAATTTAGATAGGCGGCTCTCACCTCTAGCAGTCTCGCATACATTGAACTTGACTGGAAATGTCGGCTACACAATTTCTATGCAGTCACGAACATTAACTGTTTGCAGCTTTCGCCACATATACAGAAATAGGCAAAACAATTTAACAATAATTGATTGCGCGGGTGGTGTTAGCAATTCTTTAAATCAAGTTTGTGAGATTGAAGTAAACACCAATCCCATTGTATTTAACTATGCAGTCAGTTAATGTTCGTGATTGCATAGAAATTGTGCAGCCGACATTTACAGTCAAGTACAATGTATGCAAGACTCCTAGAGGTGAGAGCCGCATATCTAATTTTGCTTTTCATATATTCAATGCGGTTTGATCCTCACTAGTCAGTTTGCCGTCGTACTCTGACGATGATCATGGAAGGTCGAAACGCGTCAGTACGTGCGACTAGCGGTAGTTTTGCTGAGTTGTTCGACAACTGGTTAAATACATTGGGATTTGTGTTTACTTCATGCTCTCGAACTTGATTTAAAGAATCGTTACCACAACCTGTCCAATCAATTATCGTTTAATAGTAAAATCAGTTGACAGGATGGCGCGAAAGCGCTATTGTTTAATGTTATATATATATATATATATATATATATATATATATATATATATATATATATATATATATATGTGTGTGTGTGTGTATGTCTTTAAAATATTATGACAGGATTTAATTATCCACAATTTTAGTATTGGTACAGCCCAATCGCCTTATGAAATAGCTTCTGAAATCTATTTCATAGATCATAGCTTCGTGAGATCCGAGGAAATCCTCATATGTCTGAAAGATCGCTTATGCGGACCAAGTCAGCGACACACTTGGTAGCAGCCAAGTATTCGCCAACTGCGCAATTCGGACAAAATATTGTTTTATAAATTTTGTTTTGACTTTCATGAACAGCCGACATATATGTAAATTATTTTGGGTAAATGAGCCTGAGAATGAATTTCAAAATAGGTTCTAAGATAGGTCAATACCTTTTTAACTATATTCTGTTTGATGGTTTGAAACAAACTACATCTAGCCTTTGGCGTACTAAACCAACTGAACAAAGATCGCTATTATAATATTTGGTTTAGACATCCGAGAAAAAATTATTCCCAGTCATGAATGCCAAATCACAATGTTTATTGCACGGCAGCACTTTAAATGCACCTTTTTTGTACTGAATAAATAGAACACATGAATTAATAAACTTGAATAGGAAATAACGGTCCAAATAAAATTACACACATTATGTATACATATTAGTCTAGGAAACTTAAATAGAAGAAAAATAAACAAAAATAATTCTTCACGGGGTTTCAAAGGCCTCATGGTAATGCGAATGCATGAACAAATTGTTTTTATTGATTTATTCTGGATGTATATTTACTAGGACAGTCCACATATAAGGAGACATGGTCACACACCTTGTTTTATAAGCGTTCTGCAAGTATATCGAGCTTTTCATAGGACGAAATAATTTTAGTCAGAGATCTGCATGCTACAATGAAAGTAGTTTCTTTCTGCGTTATCGTTCACTTATTTTTCAACTCACTTATATATTTACTACATTCCGTACCGAATTTCTTCTACTTATTTCGTTTTGATAAATTCCGTAAAATGAATTTACGTTTGCGTAGCGCTGTTGATTTTCGAGCAAATAGCACAATTGACGGTTGGAGGACAATTGATAGCACTCGTAGGTAGGGCAAATCTTGATTACTTTAAATTTCCAGGTGCCAAGATTGTTTTTTTATTGATTGATGAGTTCCCAATGGTTCTGTGACTCAGAAGCCGTCCAACTTTTCCAGTCCCATCCTTACGGATGACACCATTCTTACAAAAATATCAGCTTGTTGCAAATGCGACATCCCCATTTATAAAAGTTCTATTTCTATTTATTTTACTTCGTAATGTATTTTTCTAGTCTGCCCCAATATACATACATGTATACACGACTCTATCCACGTACACACACACACATATCATACATACATATATATATATATATATATATATATATATATATATATATATATATATATATATATATATATATACGTACTATAATCTAGATTGAATAGAATAAATATAATTAATCCGTATAGATTGACATATACGCCTATCCGTGATTTCACGATTTTTAAATTGTTTTTCCAGACGCGTAGAAGAATCAAACTAAATTTTCATTTACATAATATTACAGTAATATTAAATACCTGGTATACCTAATCTCATCCTGTTCGCAATAGGTTATAGAGAGAATGAGGTTGATACAACTGGTGATAGAATATAGTAATACTTCCACGTTTGAACAAGACAGAATATATGGTCTGCAATAACGAATGGTATATCAACTAAATAAAATGTAATCTATATGCATATTGTGTTTAAATTTATTTTTTTAAATTTAAATATCTGTGTCCAAACCATATACAGATCTATGTATATATATATATATATATATATATATATATATATATATATATATATATAAGCAACAATATGTGTTAATGTTATTCACTTTGAGTACATAATAAATCAGCAATAATTAAAAAAATAAATAAATAAATAAATATATATATATCTAATTATTTGTATTTATTTATTTATACACAAACCTTATATAAATATTCCTTCATATATATATATATATATATATATATATATATATATATATCTACACTATATCTTATTCATATGGAAATAATCATATAAGCAACGATGTGAGGTCTTCCCACATCTTAAAGAATTATCCAAATACCCATCCGTTTTATTTACATTTACAAACCATACATAATATGCAAATCATATAAGCAACCTTGCGAGTTTATCAATTACTAAATCAGCTATTACTATATGTAAGCGTTGCCCAGAACATTGCAAACAAAAAATACATTTGCGTGCACTTTCTTTATATAAATTATATTTAAACTTTATGAAGCAATATTAATTTATCGGGTTTTTTAGTCATCAACGCATTTTGAATCACCAAAAATTGCTCCATCATCTTATAACCGACTCGCCTTTCTTATGTGACTTTATATGGCAGACCCATTTCCGTCTACCTTAGGTAGTAAATCCAGTATTGCTAGACGATTACTCCAGTTCCCAAGAAGAAGTTAAAACCCACAGAAAATGACTCTAAAACTAGAATGTAAAAACGTTGTTTTACTTTTTTGACTTCTTCTTAGTAACTAGGGCAGCCGACAAGCTTTACTGAATAAATTATCTGCGGTAGTTAATTATATGTGTACAAGTAGTAACGGAGTTAATTTCATATAAAGTCTTCGACAATGCGACTTCAAAGCAAACTCACTATATATATATATATATATATATATATATATATATATATATATATATATATATATACCGAACATGTAAATGGTACCAACACGATGGCTCTTGTGGCAGTATCTTATACCAACTTTATGGTTGCCGTGTCGTTACATGGTAAAAGTGCAATTTATTTCAAGATATGCTAAATTTCAACAAAATTGGGATTTGCAACTACGTTTGAAGACTAATTATTCTGGAAAATCCATTAACTCTAGCCTTGATCTATATCATTTGTCACATTGCGCGGTAACCATGACATTCAATCAAATATGCAATAGTTGTATACTGCTTGTTACGAAGAACCAATATATATTCAGTTGTGTATTAGGTGATGTGCACCTGATGTTTTAATAGGACCAGAAGGATAAAACAATGTCAGCGTGAACGAAAGGTATAATCTTATGTCGGCATGCGTGTGGTGCTGACTGGCGACTCATCAGTAGGAGTGGGTACTATGTTCAATGCACACTATATATTTTATAATATCTATTGAATAATTGGTCGGTACAGTCTCCTATGCGAATGAGTAAATAAGAGCCGTTTGTATCTTATTTGTTATTCGAGGATCTTAAAACGAATTTATATAAAGGAACAAGCAGAAAATCAAAACGGCCGGTGTGTTTTAAATTGGGTAACGTCCAATCATTTGCGATGATCATATACAGGTCAGACTCAATGCCAGAACATGCTTTTACTCCTTATATTACTCAGGATTCAGTTAATTTATCCACACCGTCTCATAAATTGATAACTCATTTCTTTTATTAAATTTAGTAGTTATATTAAATGTCACATATGAAGAAAATACGTGCGCGGATTAGTTGATTGTGTTTAGAGTGCTTAGTGTCACAAACACAAACTCGGGCACGTCCAGATTTGGGCCCTGTCCGCGGAATATTCTGGACAGTATTTTAAGAGTTCCCAATAAGGGAGAACCTGGTTTACTGGATGAATAACTTTATCATCCTTATACAATGCTCAGTTTATAGTGACGAATGAATATATATCACGGGATTTGTATTTATCTCAAACTCGCAACTTTGATTTAAATAATTATTATAAACGCCCACGCAACCAATGTTAGTTTAATTATGTTAATTTTCAATAAAATATTGCTTTTCTATAATGACAGATACTCGGTGACTATTTGGAACTTTAGGTCTAGAGAGATGCAATATAGACTCCACCTGATGTAAAGCATAACAGAAGAACATTAGTTAGAATATAACTGCTAATTGTGTGTAGAGTGTGGCGGGGTGGCATATAATTGAATGCCACAAATTCAGTTGCAGATGTGCTCAGCTTCGAGCCCTGTCCGCGGCAAAATTTAGTCGGTATTTGAAGAATTTCAAATTTGGATGATGTGCATTTCCACTTTATACAATGCTTAGATTATACTGATAAATGTGTATATAGAGTAGGACTGTTACCTGTGTCAATACGGCAACCTTGATTTATAAAATCGTGTTGATTTGACTCAAGCGTTTAGATAATAATTGTTGTATACGTTAGCAATTACGCAACACATCTTCGAAACCTACCACGTATTAGGAAAATTACTAAATATAATCGGAAAATTGATTCAGAAATATTTGAATCGGCATGGATTAACGAACTGCTGCCTAAATTGAGCTAACAGAAAAAGCATTGTCATGCATTAGACCTGAACCTAAAATGACGCAGAAAAATTATTCGTCATTCACTTATTCCACACACACACACACACACAAACACACACACTTTTTAATTTTCTTTTTATTCTACTTTTCAGTGTATAAATAATTACTTATGGATTCTTTAGGAGAAAATCAAAATGGGAAGACACTTTTACTGATAGAATTTATTTTTATTCTCGCATTAAAATAAAATATTTTATACGTATGTTGTAATCAAAATTTTTCCATTGCATGAAATAACCTATGCAATTCAATATGCATACCGATTTCCTTCTCGTTGGGCACTCATCACGTTTATGACAAAATTATCGAGACTGGGACTGGAACTGTAGCTCATTTGCTTCTGAGTCTGACAAATTATCCACTGCGCCAATCATGCCGAAACGGATGTCTGTAATCAGACCTTCCTTCAATTGGAGCCTATTTTGCATCGTTTTGTATCTCAAGTTCAAACAGGCCACACACGGTCTGCCTTTAATAAACAGGCACGATGACCTGTAAGAGGGGGATAGTAAACTGAAATAAACTACTAGAATTTTGTTATTTAAACGAACATTGGTTGCGCGGGTAGTGATAACAATTATTATAATCCAGGTTGCGGTCTTGATATAAACACCTGACGCATTAATTATTTACATTTGTCAGTATAAGTAATTAATGGGTCAGGTGTTTATATCAAGACCGCAACCTTGATTATAATAATTGTTATCACCACCCGCGCAACCAATGTTCGTTTAATTATATAAATGTTCATTTCAATACCACTTCCCCATGTAATGTGGTGTCTGTTCAGTAATGACAGATTGGGCATGGTTAGTTGGAACTTTGGGTTTAAATGGATGCCATATGAGCTCCACCTAAAGGAAAAATTGACTAACCAAGTTACATTAGTTAGTATATAACTGAAAATTGTGTGTAGTGTAGTGTGCGGCAGGATAGCTCAGTGGTTAGAGCACCAGATTCCGAAGCAGACGTGCCCAGGTTCGTATACTGTCCGCGGCAAATTCTGGCCGGTACTTGATGAGTTCCCAATAAGGACGAAACCGGTCTACTGGATGAATTGCCTTTTCTACACTATACAATTCTTAGTTTATACTGACATATGTAAGAAATTAATGGGTCAGGTGTTTATATCAAGACAGCAACCTTGATTATAATAATAATAATTATTTTGTTATTTATAGGTTTTCAGTATAAATGAAGAATTGCCAAATTTCAGCCAGTATACTGGTTTTGTTCGTGCTGAAAAATCAATAACTACTACCCTGAATTGCCGCCTTTGGGGCTTAAACTGCGGTACATTTACACCAGAGTCTAATACCTAATCAAACGCGTCATTCAAGCCATGGGCTAAATGCAATTTCCAATTTCATAGACACTTATATTTTTGCTAACTCAAGTATGTATTAGGTGTGGCGAACCTAGTAACAAATTAGTTCAGTTGTGACCAGAAGGATAGACCAAAGGTAGAATGAACAGAAAGTACAATCTCATGCAAATTCGTTTCGTGCTTACTGGCGACTCATCAGTAGGAGCCGGTATTACGCACTTTATCCACTATATATTTTGGTGAGGAATTTGGGATAATAGGACGATACAATCTCCAACATACCTCACCCAAAAATATATAGTGGTAAAAGGGCGTAATACCGGCTCCTACTGATGAGTCGCCAGTAGGCCCGAAACGAATGTGCATGAGATTATACTTTCCGTTCATGCCGCCTTTGGTTTATCCCTCTGGTCACAACTGAACTAACTTGTTACTAGGCTCGCAACACCTAATACATACTTGCATATAAATTAGTTCTCTGCCACAAACCGTATTTAACTGTTAGGTACTTCTCATGAAAACTGAAAATTCCGTGTTTGATGTATACCAACAGGAAACATGTAAGATTTCATATCAGCGTAAGATAATTAAGGCACTCATTCCTAAACCGGTCTCATAGAATGTCGGCGTGATTTCTAAAAAGCCATTGGCAAAAGTTGAGGACAGATCAAACGAAACCATTTGGGATTTGTCAATCTTCATGTTCATCAATTTTCTCCTCATCGTTCAACATGACCGCTATTCTATTTTTTCATCAAAATTTTACCTGAGTGGTTAGTTTAGAAATCATTTTGCGTGTGGTGATCATGGCTTATTTTAACGATTACTCCTTTTCCATTGAAATGACATTTGGCACGCGCCATCAGTTTTGCCGGCTATCTCCGGAACGATTCCACCTCTTTGTAGTGATTCAACACCGAAATCAGGAAAATAAACTGACCAAAATTTTACTTTTAGAAAAAAACCCCTTTGAATAAACAATAGTATATTTATTTTGAATTAACAAGTCAATTTATGTGATTCATACTTAACAAAAATATTTGCATTTCTTCATAAACACATTTTCGGTAGTTTTAATTTGTTTTGGAGGAGTGTAAATTGATCTGATTTTGAGCTTTATATATATATATATATATATATATATATATATATATATATATATATCTGTTGCAGACAAGCGAGTACTTTATGATAAGTTATATGCTGACTTTTTGGTATGTGTGGGCTAGTGTCAGTGAGGAGAAAGGGATAATTATCACAATTTAATTAATTAATGCATGAAGTTTGGGTACCTTCTACCGGTAGATTGTTTTTGGACAGAATTGTTCTTTTGACTATTGCATTTATCAAGTTTGCTTTTCCGAGTGCTGCAACAAGTTTATGAGCCTTAGATGAACACATTAATATTTTGTTGCTCGAGTTTCTCAGTGTAGCATGTAATGACGCGTTTCTATCGTCCGTGGTCATCACCAAAACTGATGAACGAGGATCAAACCACTATCTTTTATACCTGTTATTGCAAAATCAGAAATGCCTCTCTTGCTCTCTCTCACTTTTTTTCTCTCTCTGTCATGAGACATTGTTCATGAGTCGAGTTGTTACAAATAATTTTTTTGAGATTGTATTTTTAATCTCTCTCTTAAATTTTCAGTTGAAGTCGATAATAATAACAAAAACAATTTCGGTTTCTAAAAATGGCATCCTGTATGCGACGAAATTTTTCAACTTTATTTTATGTAGAACTGAAAAATTTATTAAATTACCGTGACGATTTCAGAAAACTATGATTTTCTTGATATCACAAAGCAAACATTATTCAATCTCTGCGTTACATCTTGTCACTCTTGTGAATTTATTGCTTTTTGAATGTCGATTTTATGACCTACTACACGTAAATATAAATGTCTAAACTATGAATTATATAACGAGTGTTGGCAATTATTCTTTAGTATCCCACCTGATAACTCGAGGTGTTGAAGCTAATTTTACATTTTACATATTGAAACTTATATTCTGTATTTAGATTTTACTGGTTTGCAGCTTTTATACAAATTTATATACATATATATTTATATAAATATTCAAAAAATTATATGTACATACCTCTATATATATATATATACATGTATATATATATATATATATATATATATATATATATATATATATAATAAACTAATGAGGAGTTACCTTATAAGACTGCAATTTATCTAGCCGATTAATTGCATTGATAATTATACGCATATAAATTAGTTTTCCGCAAAAAAACAGTATTAAACTGTTATATCTTATTCTATATATATGCTATACCAAAAAATGTATAAATTCACATACTTAAATTAAATAACATTTTATTATATGGAGGGATTCTATCCTAAAGTGAGAATCTGGGATGGCTAGTTGTAAAGGTAGGGTGTAGGCGATGACAATAAAGAAAATCACACACACACATACACATACACATACACACGTTTATTAAAATACACATTACAAAACAAGAAATAGGAAGCGGGAAAACGCATATTCTAAGGCACACTCATGTAGAAAACTGCACAAACGATTCACCAGTTTATATTAAAATCATATACCTACTTCTTTTGTTTTGTAGCTTGGGATTTAGGCTGTTGCACAGAGCGGCTTCCGCTGTACGCAACACTTTCTTGTTTAGCACGGAAATACACCTGAGAACCCACATAATATATTTACCCGTATAATTATTAACGCAGAGAATTATGGTATGCCTAATAAACAAATGACAATTGCCTATACAAAAACACCTGTAGAAAATAACTGAAAACGATCAGCTCCAAGATATTGCACTGTCCAACATTGATTATTTCAATAAATGTCCTAGCCACTCGGCGTGCAATGACGACTAGACTGGCCGATTATTGAAGAAGTAAACTCAAGAGTACATTAGACTAAGCAAAGTTAGTAAATGAGAGAAAGTTTCCACGGTAGTTAAACATACAGAACGAACATTGGTTGCGCGGGCAGTAATTACACTTATTTAAATCTAGCTTACAATCTTGATGCGATCACCAGTTCCGTTATGCACATAAATTTGTCAATATAAAATAAGTATTGGATAATGTAGAAAAGGCAATTCATCAAGTAGACCGATTTCGTCCCTATTGGGAATTCTTCACATACTATCCATAATTTTCCACGGACAGGGCTCGAACCTGGGCGTGTCTGCTTCGGAACCTGTTTTTCTAACTATTGAGCCACTCTGCCGCACACAAAACTCATTTTTTAATTATAAACTAATTAAAGTTTCTTCGTAATTCTTTGCTTTATGTGGCGCCTATATGGAATCCCTTTAGGCCGAATAACCATTGTCAATGTGTCATTATAGTACAGACACCACGCTACACGAGGAAACGGTATTGCATTGATCATTTACATATTTAAACTGTCATTGGTTGCGTGGGTGTTGTAAAAATAACTAATTAAGATTGTGATCTTGATATAAACACTTGACTCATAATGTACGCCCATTTGTCAGTATAAACGAAGTATTATAGAATGTAGAAAAGGTTATTCATCCACTAGACCAGTTCAATCCTTATCTGGAATTTTCACGTACCGTCTAAAATTTGCCCGGGACAGGGCTTAAACCTAGGCATGTCGACTTTGAAGTCTTTGGCTCTAACCATTGAGCCACTCTGTCGCACGCTACAAAACATTTTTCATTTATATACCAAATAATGTCTCTTGGCTAGCCTTTTCGATACAATGCTTAGTTTATAATCACTTATGTATGTGTATAATATGACTTTTAACTACATCAAGATCGAAACCTTGATTTAAATAGTTGAAGAAGTTGTTAATGATAATTACATTCAAAATATGGAAGAATTCGTGGTGTTCTTAAGGAAAATCGACGTAGGCTTTCGCACAACTTAAGCTGCTATATGCAAAATCATTAATCCCCAGTTAAATATCTTAATACTAATTGACAAATATAAACTGTTTACTTATAATCAAGTTTGTGATCATGATATAAACACCTGACCCACTATGTACATAAATTAGTCAGTATAAAATAAACATGGTATGAGTTTAGAACCGACTAGCTACTCAGTAATAGGAGCCGGTACTACGCCCTATAAACATTATATATTTGAGTGAGTTATGTCGGATATTTTTAATGTACAATCTCATATACGAATTTTTATACCAGCAGTAGTGAAATAAACCTCATATAAATTCTTCAGAAATACGATTTTTCCATAAATAAATAAATAAATAAATTATATATATATATATATATATATATATATATATATATATATATATATATATATATATAGTAAAGCCTGCAAAAGTTATCAACGTTAAGGTTGCTGATTCGGTAAATGATACCAAGACTATGATTGCCGTGTCGATACATGCTATCAATGCAATGGATACCAAGAAATGCTAAATTTTATCAAAATAGAAAATAACAACATCTTTTGAACGCCTGTTAATCCAGCAAATGCATACACTCCGGCCTTGATCAATATCAGTTAATAAATTTCGCGGTAATCAGGACAGCATTCAATTAAATATATATTATTGTATATTAGGTGTTGCGTACCATGTAACATATTGTTTCCAATAGAACCAGAAGAAAAAACCAATATCAGCATGAACAAGCGGTACAATCTCATGAGCACATTCGTTTCGTGCTTACTGGCAACTATTGGCATACATATTTGTACCAGATATTGTACTGTCAAATTGTCCCACATTCCTCACCAAAATATATAAGGCAAATAGGGCGTAAAACCAACTCCTTCCTATAAGTATGAAAAGAATATGCAATTGAGATTGTACCTTCCGTTTATGCTGACTTTGGTTTATTCTTCTGATCCTATTTGAACTAATTTGTTACTAGGGGCAACACGTAATACACAATTATATATATATATATATATATATATATATATATATATATATATATATATATATATATATATATATTCTTATAATTAGGAAAACAACACAAATAACAAAGTGGATAAAGGCCATTTATTTCGTGAATACTAATCATCTCTTATACAATCATACATATTTATACATTTTGGGTTGTCAATTGGTTATGTTATCGGTGACAAATCTGACTCGTTATTACTGCTGTTTCTTGTTTTGACTAGTAGGTGAGTGTGTATGCGTTTGTGTTTGTGTTGTGTATGTGTGTTTGCATGTAAAGGTCATTCTCGCAGTATTGCGAAGTGATGTCTGAGATCTTGTCATTATTGTTTTGATAACTTGAGAGTTAGCCATTTGTGCAAAATATTATATATAACGAGTTTGCCGTGATGTCGCCTTGTAGAAGACTTTATTTGATGTCAACTTAATTATTGCTTGTATACACATTCGTCTTGGAGATTGTGCCGTCCACGTGTCCCACATTTCTTGACCAAATATATTGTGGCCTTAGGGCGTAATACCGGCTCCTATTGATTTGTTGACAGTAAGCACCATACGAAGGTGCACATATTTTTTGCTGCATAATGCATGTTTTGATTCCTACTCAGTCTTCTTTTTTTCCAAAATTTAACTGTATAAAGAACCATACAGTCGAGTGGATTTGGCGCAGAAAGAAATGTATTTTTCAACTACTTTCTGTCTGGTTTCTTTAAAACAAATGCATGCTTCAATACACGATACATATTTCAATTCAAATTACATGAGGCTGGCCCTAATTACGTTTTTATACACATACATATAATTGATTACAGCACCTGATTGCCCAATATTTCTTGGCCCAAATATGTTGTTGGTTTGGGGCCAGGTGTCGGCCCCCAATGATGCGTGGCTAGTTATGACGAAACTCAAGTGGTTTCATTAGATGAAATTTTTGCTAATTCTGAGTTCGAACATTCCTTCCGTTCACAGTTTAACTAACATTTTGCTATGTGCACCTCACCTTATAAATAAAGGGCCATATTTTTTATATCTCTATAAAGTTTTTCGTGAATACTATGAACATATGATAACTGATGTCGACTGAGGCCAGAATGTAAAACTTAGTAGAAGCATTAAATGGTCAATTTGATTCTTATTCGAAATTTTGGTGATATTTAGACTAAAATTAAAATGATTTTCCTTGTAACCATTACACATTTGCCACATATTATGTTTAGAAAACTGGCTTTGAAGTCGCAATGTTAAATACGTCATATCTTACTGTCACACTTCACATGACCAAACATTTTGTGACGGTTTCCACTGTTGAGATCCTAGAAAACAAGAAGCGCATGTGAACACGAGATTAAAGATTTTGTTAAATCTGACTTTGGAATATACTAATTATTCTATGTTAAATAACTTGTTCCTAGGTACATTCTACCTTATACAAAATCGAAAAGTTTGCAGAAACCATGTTTATTTTAATCTTATAAGTTTCCTCAGATGTAGTTCTACTACGAAATGTAATAATTGATGTCGATGGATTTCAAAAGTGAAGGCTTCACATGAAGCAGTAGTTGTTAAAAATAGCTATTTCTATCTTTTTTTATTCAAATTTGGTCTATCACCTAATGTTTTTTACCATTTCGGTTAATAGATTATAAAGTCTGAGCGTGATTTCACGCAGCACCGCGAATTAACTTATACGCTGATGGCTCTGCTGTCGGCCTAATACACATTGGTCTGGAAGAGCGCGCCATTTCGTCATTCACTATCACATCAACAAATAAATGTATTAATACAATTAAGCAAACGTTGATTGCACGGGTGGGGTTAACAATTCTTTAAATTAAATTTGCCAGCTTGGAGTAAATACCAATCGCATTGCATTTATTTAGTTGTAGAACAAAATAGTAAAACTACCGTCAGTTACGCGCACTGACGCCTTTCGCCTATCCATGATCATCATCAGAGTTCGATGGCAAACTGGCCAGCGAGGATGAAACTGCAATTAATGTGCGTGTAAAGCAAAATTAGATATGTGGCTCCCACTTCTAGTAGTCTCGCATACATTGTACTTGACTGGAAAAAAGAGCTAAAATGGGTTCGAATGAATGTTTGAAATTTGAAACTCATTAAGCTTAATTACCTAATTAACCTACCGGTTAGCAGAGGATTGTTTCAAGTTCATTGTTTTTTTTATATATTTCTCACACCATTATAAATGAGTAATACTTCTTTCTACTGATGAGTGTACACTAAATTCATGTCCCAATGAGATCCGATCTTGTGCTGACGCCAGTTTCAACATTTCCTCAAAGAAATCTTTTGCCATAGCTAGTGCATAAGTTTATGATTGTTAGATCATACAATTCAGTTAAATATAAAAGGGAAGCACACCTGAACGTCTAAATAAAATAGCTAAATTATGCTATTGAAGATTATTAACAATAGCACATCACATGTAGCGATATTTACAACATTTCTCAACTACACGTCTGAACAACGGCGCCGCAGATTTGGCCCAGTGGATAATGTGCATGGCTTTGAATCAAAAGTGCCCCGGTCGTGGTCCCGTCCGTAACAAAATTTTGGGCAGTACTCAAATATTTCCAAATAAGGACGAAACTGGCCCACTGGATGTACTACCTTTGCTAACTGATGCTATATTTTGGTTAATAAAGACAAAAAATATAAAATCCAAATCATTTCATTAATCTTTAATTCAATATTCCTTCCCAGGATGCATCGTGCATATTCCATAATGACAGATCTGGAGGTGGCTAGCTAGAACTTCATGGCTAAAGAGAATCCACTTAGGATCCACCTGAAGAGGAGACTACACAAAAGCATAAGTTAGTATAAAACAGAAAATTGTGTGTATTGCCCGTCAGAGTGGCGTATGGGATATAGTCGCATACTTTCAAGAACATGTGCCCCGGATCGTGCCCCGTCTGCTACACAATTCTCGAACAACCTAATACATACTTGTATTTATATTAGCTCTCCGTAACAAACAGTATTTAACTGTTATACATTGAATTGAATGATGTCATGCTTACCGCGAAATGTGATATCTGATATCGATCAAGGCCACAGTGTATGGATTTACTGGAGTAACAGGTGTTCAGAAATTGTTGTAATTCTCAATTTCGGTGAACTAGAGCATAAATTGATGTCCAGCATGTTGGTACCATGTTCCGACTAGGAAACCATAGTGTTAGTACCATGTACCTTTTCGGTACTATAATGCTAGTAACGGTTACTAACACTATAGCCATAGTGTTAGTATTCCTTACAGGCTCGGTATATATATATAATATAGTTTTAGTTAGCGTTGAAGTCGCATTATCGTAGACTATATGATGTTAGCTTCGCTATTGCAGGTTAACACATTCGTCTAGGAGATTGTACCGTCCCATTATCCCACATTCTTCACCCAAATATATAGTGGTTAAAGGGGTAATACCGGCTCCAACTGATGAGTCGCCACTAAGCACGAAACGAATGTGCATGAGATTATACTTTCCGTTCATGCTGCCTTTGGTTTATCCTTCTGGTCACAACTGAACTAATTTGTTACTAGGTTCGAAACACCTAATACATACTTGCATATATATTAGTTCTCCGCAACAAACAGTATTTAATTGTAATTCCCAAAAAGGACGAAACGGGTTACAAGATGAATTGCATTTGCCAACTTGTACAACGCTTACTTTATACTAAAATAAGCTATATATTTTTAGCATTTTATGCTTAAGAGATCTAACAACAAGTATAAATGGGGCTGTTTAAACTAATATTTCCACTTGACATATCGATTGTCAACTTACTATGATATGAGCTTTCCATTGAATAAGATATCCGTATCCGGATATCGAAAATTCTGGAGAAAAAATCAAGAAGACAGCGAATGCAAACAAATCGGATCGCAACTCGATAATCAGGTATATAATGGAATTGGTGTTTACATGAAGCTGGCAACTTTGATTTACATAAAATGAATAAATAAATAACGATAAAGTGTCTGTCTTCACCAAATCCAATCAGATTTCGCGCAATTAATATGAATTGCAAAAAAATACACGAAGTTTACGGATAATGTACCAGTTTACGCAATTCTGCTAGTAAGTCTAAATATCTCTTTCTTTTAGTAAATCAGCAATAGACACACCAGTACCAATAGGATTGAAACAAATATTTAGGAAATTGTTCGCTGTTGCCTCGCTTCCGGTATTATTCGTAGTGATTTATACCTCCGAAAGAGAAGCAAAAGCATAGAACAGAAATTGATAAAAAAACTTTTATTTCGCTATTTATATTCAACTAAATTTCGATTATTTACACATAGTCAGTTAGCCGTCCACGGTTGTGTGTCTTTCGATGCTGTCTGTCTCAGTTGCTCATAGTAAAAAGTTATTTAGTGTAAACAAAAGTTGTTCTCGTTATTGGGTTAACAGTTTCGATATAATTTCATGCATCACGTTTGGACAAGACGCCAATTATCAAAGTCCTCAATGTATCAATAAAACTTGTTCCAGTGTTTTTGGTTTACGATAATTTGCAACAAACAAATTTTTTCAATTACCATGCTGGTAATTTTGAACTCCAGAGTGTGATAACGTCATGTTTTGTTCAGTTCATTTAAGACACCTTAAGCTAGGCATACGCTAACCGGCAATGACGAACAACTTTTGTAATGATTGTCTACCGAAACCTATGTACAGACGTTTAAATCTCATGATTATCAAATTGTGAACATTCGCACATTCACAAACGTACCGAACATAACCGCATTCACCCCACATGTAGCAACACGGATTCCTGTGTCATTAAAGGCATATACTCAAACCTAAAATGAACATGTTACAGTTTCAGTTGTTGGACAAACACCGGTCAATCAACCAGCATTGTTGACAGTATTTAAAACAAGAAAAATGGATTCTTTAAATCCAGTTTGCGAGCTTGAAGTAAACACCAATCCCCTTGTATTTAACCAGTCATCGAACAACATAACAAAACTACCGCCAGCCGCAACGCACTGACGCGTTTCGACCTTCCATGATCATCATCAGAGTACGACGGCAAACTGACTATCGAGGATCAAACCGCATTGAATATATATGGAAATCAAATTTAGATATGCGGCTCTCACCTCTAGCAGTCTCGCATACATTGAACTTGACTGGATATGTCGGCTGCACAATTTCTATGCAGTCACGAACATTAACTGTTTGCAGCTTTCGCCACATATACATATATAGGCAATACAATTTAAACAATAATTGATTGCGCGGGTGGTGGTAACAATTCTTTAAATCAAGTTTGCGAGCTTGAAGTAAACACCAATCCCATTGTATTTAACCAGTCATCGAACAACATAACAAAACTACCGCCAGCCGCAACGCACTGACGCGTTTCGACCTTCCATGATCATCATCAGAGTACGACGGCAAACTGACTATCGAGGATCAAACCGCATTGAATATATATGGAAATCAAATTTAGATAGGCGGCTCTCACATCTAGCAGTCCCGCATACATTGAACTTGACTGGAAATGTCGGCTGCACAATTTCTATGCAGTCACGAATATTAACTGTTTGCAGCTTTCGCCACATATACATATATAGACAATACAATTTAACAATAATTGATTGCGCGGGTGGTGGTAACAATTCTTTAAATCAAGTTTGCGAGCTTGTTACCACCACCCGCGCAATCAATTATTGTTTAAATTGTATTGCCTATACATGTATATGTGGCGAAAGCTGCAAACAGTTAATGTTCGTGACTACATAGAAATTGTGCAGCCGACATTTCCAGTCAAGTTCAATGTATGCCGTCGTACTCTGATGATGATCATGGAAGGTCGAAACGCGTCAGTGCGTTGCGGCTGGCGGTAGTTTTGTTATGGCTAAATACAATGGGATTGGTGTTTACTTCAAGCTCGCAAACTTGATTTGAAGAATTGTTACCACCACCCGCGCAATCAATTATTGTTTTAAAGAAAAATGGATACCGCAAGTAGTAGTTATAGACATGATTTCAATTGGGCTTAACTCAAGCAAATATGGGCAGTTATAAAAATCAAGTTGGTTAACTTGGGATATACAACAAGCAAATTTTAATTAACCGGTCACAGGACAGTGACCCTACCATCCGTTGCATTGTTTGATACATTTTAATCAGTATACGGAATTATCACGTATACATATTGCGAGGTGGCTTGCTTTTATAGCAGCACCAGAGAAATAATTGACGAAAATTAATCCATTCTGAAGAATAATCAATGAATTCCAACATTAAGACGTACAACAATAAAAAGGGGATAATATTTCTACGAAGCAGAGAGATCGTCCAAAGAAACCGTTGAAAACTTTTAAGGGCTTATTTGCAATCTATATTATGACGAACCTGGAATTCTTCTAACACTATTTAAAAAACTGTATTCTTTTACACATCAATCCTGTAGTTTCGTGATTTCTCGTAAGTGCAAATAAATATCCAGACACAGGTATATATATATATATATATATATATATATATATATATATATATATATATATATATATATATATATATATTTGTCACTACGTTTGACCGGTTAATTACACTGGGATTGGTGATTTCCCCCAGCTCGCAAACGTGATTTGAATAAATATATTTATATTGTCAATATAAATTCAATATTGCATCAAATAGCAAAGGCAATTCATCCAGTAGACCATGTTCGTCCCTATCTGGAGCTCTTATATTAACGTCCAAAACTTTCAGCGGACGTGACACGAACCTGGTAAAATTTGCTTTCGAGCACGTGACTTTATAAGTATCATATAGTGTATCCACGGTTTTCTTGCGTGGGTGGTAGCTTTACGCTATCAGTTCCGCAGAGACCCGATTGATCCCCATTTACAAGTATGTTATGCGGTCGTCTTTGTGGCGACTGGATGCTGATTCGTCCCTTCACTTCGAAGACTGTTACCTCATTCGTACTAAAGTCTGGAATTGAGGTGCGATCTAATCCTTGTAGTTTAAATTCTGTTAAAATTCTGCCATAATATTGCAATTCAATATATATATATATATATATATATATATATATATATATATATATATATATATATATATATCGGATCATATAGTCTGCTGGGGCACATGCATTATCGATAGTATTTTGTTCTTTTAAGTAGTACGCCATTAATTACCAAAATATCGGTTTAATTTTTGCTAGGCAGAACTAATATCAGATACTACTTTCTATTGGCATTACTTTGCACAAATTTGGGCCAAATCTGACTGTATATGCATTGATAGGTCGGAGATAATGTTTGTGAGAGAAGAAGAAAAGCAAAACTGAGAAGTTAACAGCATAATTTATGAGGAGACGGAAAACATTAGTGGTCTTAGCATCCTTCGGGAATAAATGATATATAGAGTTCTATTGAAGTCGAGTGTTTACCTGTGTGATGTGTCCGTAGAGTTTAATGCAAAATTTATGTGTGTACTTAGGTATTCAAACCTATTGGCATTAAAGCATTAACTCGCGTTTCAATTTCACAACGAGATGGAAACGCTAACTTACGGATTAAGACAATCCAGCGTGCATCCATTCCTTGGCAAGCACACACACACGAACGTATATATATATATATATATATATATATATATATATATATATATATATATATATATATATATATAAAGTTAGGTGAAGACCAGTAAATAAGTCGGTATTTTTTTTAAAAGAAAATGTTTAAACAAATATTTGGTAATTAATACGAGCCCAATAGAATGTTCGAATGAATAAAAATGACTACACTTTCTTAAAAAAAGAACTAAAATCATTGGTGATTGGGCGTAGAGGAAGTGGAAAATGGAACAAGAAATACAATGCACACAGATCGGAAGAACAATGAAAGGAAAGCATAAATGATACAAAGTTTAATGAAGTAGAAATATAACGAATTTACTAGTTAAATACAACAGATATTAATTTAGAAGTAGACTTAGTTCATGATTTTTAATGGCTTGAATCTACATTGGAAATAGATCTCCAATAATTCTTTCAAACCAATATATATTTAATACACACATACACGCGTATACAAACACTATATATATATATATATATATATATATATATATATATTTATATATATATATATATATACCAAATTTTGAAATTTATTTATTGAAATATTAACCTCTGATGACTGACAGGAAAAAGACAGGTGTCCTGATCATGATATGTTGGACTGCAATTTGAGGACAGTCTCGAGGATGCACCAAGCTTTTCAAATATTAGATGTGAAATATTTTCTAGTTGGCATCCGTGATTTGAAAATTCGCATGTTGCAAAAAAGCTGATGCTACGGACACTCTGAAGGTAAATACGCTGAAGCAAGAATTCCCTTAAATTGGGTAGCCGAACATGCAAATACGCCATAGGCAATTAGTTGTGCAGAGACGTTTTTTAGTAAAGGCCACTTTATTTCATGGCAATTTGCAGAGGATATAAGTGAATAGCACCTGTTGGTATAATTATTATGCGTTTTCGAACGTTTGATGACAAAATTTTGCGCATTTGGACCAATTTTTAATTTATACGAAAATTGTTTGCGCGGGAAGTGAATACAATTACTTTGATTAAGGTTGCGATCTTGATAAAAACACGTGGCCCACTATGTACATACTACTTACTTTACTTTACTGCGACTGACTCCTTTTGGAGGATAAGCCGGCTCCATAGAAATCCCGGATTATACCTCTCCATGCCGGGCGGTTGACAGCCATTTCGGAACATCGAACATTCCAACACCCGAAATAAATAGGTGTTTTCGCGCTGATACAGAGCGCGTTGCTTGCCGGGGACGCCGTAGCATGAACGGTATTTGTGACATTTCATGGAGTTTATTGGGAATTTGGTACAAGTGGTGTCCCCTCACCAATCGGCTTTTTGATCGAGGACGCACCTCTAGCCTTTGCACATCCAAGCGCAGTCTGCAAGGCAGCAGTAAGTTGCATGGTTGCCGGTGGCTGTTGAGAGCTCATTCGCCATTCGGAAGTACGGGGTACTGTCCAGGAGTCCATCTAATCCTGTGGCTGTTGAACCCTTTTGTGGCGGGGAACACACGCCGAGTCATGTACATACATATGTCAGTATAAACTAAATAATGTATAGTGTAGAAAAGGCTAATTTTTCAATAGACCAGTTTAGTCCTTATTTCAGAGCTAATCACGTACTGTCCAGAATTTGCCATGGACAGAGCTCGAACCTGGGCACATCTGCTGCATAAACTGGTTCTCTAACCACTGCGACACGCTGTCGTAGTAAAAGGCAATTCATCCAGTAGACCGGTTTTGTACTTATTAGGAGCCCACCATGTACTTTCCCGAAATTTCCGCAGACAGGACTCCAACCTGGGCACGTTTGCTGCGGAATTAGGTGGTCTAACCACTGGGCCACCCTGCCTCACGAAACCGGTCTACTGGATGAATTGCCTTTTCTTTTCTATCCAATAATTATTTTATACCGACAAATGTACGTACATAATGGGTCAGGCGATCGAAAACTTGATTAAAGTAATTTTTAATTTATCGCCTGGATGATTTCAGTTAATATTACTTCGTTCTTATATCGCCAACTACTCAACCGCAAGCACCGAACATTTTACCGAATGCATATCTATAACGGTTGTGCTAATCAACCTATCGTTGTTTTTAAATTTGATGAAATTTCTTCTGAACAAGGTGAAAACTAAATTCTAGTTGCATATAGTTAAAAATGTTCCTCTTCATTAACATGATACATTTGAACTTGATACTGAACTTTAGTGCTAAATATACGATGTTATGTGCGGCAACATAATGGTGTACAGTGGGCACAGAAGGGTACCAAATATTTACGATAGTTTATACGAATTAAAATGACAAAATGTTTCAATAAATTATTAAAACTAAGACACATAAAGTCCTGAATTGACAGTCTAAAACATTGATCAATAAAATTATTTATAGAACTGAAATGGACACTGTGCATTAGCCCTCAGAATGAACGAGAAAAAAATTGAAGAATTGTCTTTTCTACGCTATACAATTCTTAGATTATACCGACAAATGTAAATAATTAATGGGTCAGGTGTTCATATCAAGATCTCAAACTTTAGTATAGTAATTATTATCACTGCCCGTGCAACAAATGTTCGTTTAATTATATAAAATGTTCATTTAAATACCACTTCCCCATGTAACGTGTTGCCTGACTGATAATAAAAGATTGGAGATGATTAGTTGGAACTTTGCGTCTAAATTAATGCCATATAAGCTCCACCTAAAATAAAAAACACAAATCGAGGTACATTAGTTAGTATATAATTGAAAATTGTGTTTAGTGCGCGGCAGGGCGGATTAGTAGATAGAGCACCAGATTCCGAAGGAGACGTGCTCACCTTCGAGTCCTGGCCGCGGCAAATACTGGCCATTACACGATGAGATCGCATTACGGACGAAACCGGTCTACTGGATGAATTGCCCTTTCTAAACTATACAATTCTTAGTTTTTACTGACAAATGTAAGTAAATAATGGCTCAGGTGTTTATATCATGGTAGGACTGAAATTGACGCTGTGCGTGTTATCTCTCTAAAGTAACTATAAAAAGTTTAACCTGAGGTATATGATTAATAAAATCAATTTGGGTTCATGTGAGTATCTTCTACTCCACCACACGTAGGATTTTAATGTTTAGATGTCATATAAAGAGATAATATTCTTAATTTTAGATAAAACTTTAAATAATATACATAATTTTATTGGTATTTTTAGAAATACCATGGTTCAGACTCGACTTAAATTGTAATTGTCATGCAACAGAGGAAGACTACCGTCAGTCTTATACATGTTCATGATTTTGCCTTCTATGCTCATCAGCAGGTCAGAAAAACAACCCGGTTAACGGCAGTCCAACTTCAAATCATATATAAGGATAACAATATTAGATGTGTGGCCCACACCTCTACCAAACTCACATAACTTGTAATTGGCTGGCGCTGTCAGCTACACAATTTCTATGCAGTCACAGTTATTACGCTTTGTACAAATTAAAAATCCTTGTTTGAGTTAGGGGTAATAACCATTAAAAAATGAAGTTTGCAAGAATGAGATAAATATCAATCTCATTGTAATTAACCAGTCGAACAACATAGCAAATCTGACGTAAATCACACCGTACTGACGCATTTCAACATTGTATGATCATCATTAATGCACGACAGTAAATTTATTAACAAAGCTTATATTGCAATGCATAGATTAGGAAAGCCAAATTAGATAAGCAGCTCTTACCTCATGTAGCCTTGCATACATTCTACTCGCTTTTGTGTAATAGGTGTTGCGCACCTAGTTACAAATTATTTTAAAAAGGGGCCAGAAGTATAAAAAAGTCAACATGAAAGGAAGGTATAATATTTTGTGCACATTGGTTTCGTGCTGACTGGTGACTTATCAGCAAGAGCCGGTGCTACGCCCTTTACCTACTAAATATATGAGTGAGGAATGTTGGCAAATAATACGTCACAATCACTTGTACAAATTCGTACACCTGCAATAGTGAAACTAACTTCAGACAAAGTCTTCGAAAATAAGACCTTAAAATTACACTACTATATATATATATACAGAGTCTATAATGTTTACTAACATTACGGCTATTTTGTCAATTCTCGATACCAACATTATTGTACCAAAAATGTACATGGTACGTGATGATTTGTCAAGAAAGTCGAAACCGGTCTACTGGATGAATTGATTTTTCTATACAATTCTTATTTTATACAAACAAATGTATGTATTTAATGGGTCATATTTTATATCAAGTTCGCATCCTTGATTATAGTAATTGTTATCACCGCCCGAGCAACCAATGTTCGTTTAATTATATAAATGCTCATTTCAATACCACTTACCCATGTAGTGTGGTGTCTGTTCAGTAATGACAGATTGTGGATGGTTAGTTGGAACTTTGGGTCTAAATGGATGCCATATGAGCTCCACCTAAAGGAAAAATAGACTAACCAGGTTACATTAGTTAGTATATAACTGAAAATTGTGTGCAGTGTAGTGCGCGGTAGGATGGCTCAGTGGTTAGAGCACCAGATTCCGAAGCAGACGTGCCCAGGTTCGAGTCCTGTCCACGGCAAATTCTGGCCAGTACATGATGAGTTCCCAATAAGGACGAAACCGGTCTACTGGATGAATTGCCTTTTCTACACTATACAATTCTTAGTTTATACTGACATATGTAAGTAATTAATGGGTCAGGTGTTTATATCAAGACCGCAACCTTGATTATAATAATTGTTATCACCACTCGCGCAACCAATTTTCGTTCAATTATATAAATGTTCATTACAATATCACTTACCCAAGTAGTGCGGTGTCTGTTCAATAATGACAGGTTTGGGTTGGTTAGTTGGAACTATGGTTCTAAATGGATGCCATATGAGCTCCACCTAAAAGAAAAAAGACAAGCCGAGTTACATTTTTTGTGTATAATAGGTAAACTTGACCTTAATTTCTTTGCACAATTCTTTCAGCAGAACTGTTTTTATTGCCTTACACTAGTTAACTAATCCTACTGTGTTGCTTTTAATATATTTACTGTCTACTCTTCGTGCAAACATTTATTAAATATCCTTATTTGTTGGTTTATCCTACTTATTTACTATCTAATGACTGATAAAAGTAGATGCAAATGCGGTAAGTGCAATATAGGCAGTACTGACCGTGTTGAAGACGGAGATACAGTTTGAAGTATGCATGCTAGTGTGTTGCCTCTATTTGAGATTTGAAACTAATTTACTAATATGTTAATGTGACTGATTATGATTACGTATAAAATATTTTTTCACTTAAAATAGGCACATATTCTATTCCATTTGGCCAATTAAATAACGCACCAACACTACCGACAAGTGCATGTACTGATGCGTTTCAATCTTCCGCAGCGGAAATCCGACTGTCGATGATCTAGCCAAAATGTATATGAAAGATATTGGCAATCGTGTATACTCCCATACAATTGTATTTAATCAGTCGTCGAACAACATACCAAAACAACCGTCACTCACGCGTACTTACCTGATCTGCGTTTTGACTAACGCAGCTTTCATTGTTCCAGTAATTTTCTTTCATCAATATATTGACCTTCCATGGTCATCATCAGAGTACGACGGTAAACTGACTGTCTGTGATCAAACCAAAATGCATATAATTATGGAAAGTAAAATTAAATATGCGACTCCCATCTTTGTTGCTTTTGTTGTTGCCAATTAACGCATTTGTACAAAAGAATCAGTCTGTCACTCAGATGGGATTGGTGCTTACTTGAAGCTCACAAACTTGATTTAAAGAATTGTTACCACCATCCGCGCAATCAATTATTGTTTAAATGTATTGTCACTTAGATATCCGAATGCAAATCTGACCAAGCAATGGCATAGTATTAGCGATAGGACAACCTATCGTTATTGTACCGTCCTATTTTCCCACATTCCTCACCCAAATATGTAGTGGGAATAAGACTTAATCCCGGCTCTTACTGATGTGTCGCCAGTAAGCAGGAAGCAAATGTGCACGATACTGACTTTAGTTTATTCTATAATAGTCTGATGCTGTTTGTGGCGGAGAGCTAATCTTTATTCAATTGTGTACTAGTTGTTGCACACCTAGAAAAAAATAATTCAAATAAGACCAAAAGCATAAACCGAAGACAGCATGAACGGAACGTTCAATTTCATGCACTTCCTTTTAATCCTTACTGGCGACTCATCAGTAGGAGCCAGTATTGCTACCTATAACAATATATATTTGGTTGAGAAAAACATGACGGTACAATCACCTATACGAATATGTAAACCTGCGTATTGAAGCAAACTTTATATAACGTCTTCGACAATGCGACTTCAAAGCCAACTTTCTATATATAATATAAATACCAAGCCTGTAAAATGTACCAACACTTTGGATATTTTTTCAGTACCCTATACCAACATTATATTACCAAAATGTTCATGGTACTAACACTATGGTTTCTGAGTCGTTACATGGTACCAACATGATGGATTTCAATGTATGCTAAAGTTCACAAAAATTGAGAGTTATATCTATGTCTGGACACCTGTTACTCCAGCAAATCCATACACTCTGGCTTTGATTGATATCAGTCACTACATTTCGCGATAATCATGACGTTATTCAATTAAATACATAACAATTAGATACTGATTTTGGCGGAGAACTAATATATATGCAATTGTATATTAGTAACACAATAGCCATAGTGTTAGTATCCTTTACAGACTCGGTATATATATTATATAGTGTGAGATAGCGTTGAAGTCGCATTGTCGTTAACTTTAGATTATGTTAGCTTCACTATTACAGGTTTACACATTCGTCTAGGAGATTGTACCGTCCTATTATTCCACATTATTCTACCAAATATATAGTGGTTAAAGGGCGTAATACCGGCTCCTACTGATGAGTCGCCAGTAAGCACGAAACGAATGTGCATGAGAGTATACTTTCCGTTCATGCTGCCTTTGGTTTATCCTTCTGGTCACAACTGAACTAATTTGTTACTAGGTTCGCAAAACCTAATACATACTTGCATATATATTAGTTCTTCGCAACAAACAGTATTTAACTGTAATATATTGAATTGAATGATGTCATGCTTACCGCGAAATGTGATAACTGATATCGATGAAGGCCAGAGTGTATGGTTTAACTGGAGTAACAGGTGTTCGGAAATTGTTGTAATTCTCAATTTGGGTGAACTTTAGCATAAATTTATATCCATCAGGTTGGTATCATGTACCGACTCGGAAACCATAGTGTTAGTATCCGGTACTCATCGATTTCAAAAAAGGTATCAGTTACTAACACAATAGCCATAGTGTTAGTATCCTTTACAGACTCGGTATATATATTATATAGTGTGAGTTAGCATTGAAGTCGTATTGTCGTTGACTTCAGATTATGTTAGCTTCACTATTACAGGTTTACACATTCGTCTAGGAGATTGTACCGTCCTATTATTCCACATTCTTCTACCAAATATATAGTGGTTAAAGGGCGTAATACCGGCTCCTACTGATGAGTCGCCAGTAAGCACGAAACGAATGTGCATGAGATTATACTTTCCGTTCATGCTGCCTTTGGTTTATCCTTCTGGTCACAACTGAACTAACTTGTTACTAGGTTCGCAAAACCTAATACATACTTGCATATATATTAGTTCTTCGCAACAAACAGTATTTAACTGTATATTAGATGTTGTGTACCAAGTAACAAATTTGTTTATCCTTCTGGTCAAGTTTGCACTAATTTTCTATCAGGTGCACAACACCTAGTACAAAATTGCATATATATTAGATCTCCGCAGGAATCAATATCTCACTTTTATAAATTATTGTCAGTCGCATTAGAGTTCATGTTCCTGTTCTCATCGTTTATCGGCTTCCTCTGCCATATTATTTTGAGAAAATATGTTATTATATAGCTAGACTTTGCACTAATTTGTTATCCAATTCGATAACACTACTGTGTTTGCGTATTTCCAGTCTTGTGTTGTAGAAACACTAATTTTTTGTCTATGCGAGTTAAGTATCCTTGCTTAAATTTAGTGTACCAAATTTCAATGAGAATGGTGCGTAACCAAGTTGTATAATCTTATTCATGTTCAGCTGACTGGACCAGTTGATTGCAACTTAAATACGTTGGGTTAAGCCATGCATTAGCCTTATTTATTGCTTTTACTGTTGGTAAAATCATCTTCCCTATTATGTTTATATAATGCTTCGGGGCGATATATTAATTGGAGATGGCGTTACACCAAGGTCTACTATATCTTTGTTTGAAATGTTTTGGCCAATTGGGTGATGCAGAAAGCTGTACCAATATAATTGTCCAAATATATAGTGAATTTTGAGCATAGTGCCGGCTCCTACTGACGAGTTATCAGTCAGCTCGAGACACACATGAGCACAAGATCATGCCTTTATTTATTGTTGACATAGGAACATTCTTCTGGTCCTATTTGAAATAAATTTCTACAAGGTATGCAATAACTAAAGCCAGATTGAATGGGTATCTGACTGGTGTGGAGCGGCTTCATTTGTCAAATTAAAACGAAACTTATAAACTGAAGCCACCCAAATTTGTACCATACAGATTTAAGCTTTTGGTCTTACTTGTCAATTGGCAACGTCGAATATACCCCGGTGTGGGCACAATCCTTGACTGCATTCAGGCAACGAGTCCGTGAGTCAATCTAACATAGCTAAAAATTAAATTTTGCCACGTTTAGCAAAACCAAGTTGAACTACATTAATGTAATCTGAAAAGAAACCACTCTTCAACGAGCCTTCCATTTTAGAAGATTTCGTACATAAAATTTGATCTGTACGGTAATTTAACAATTTAATATTTATCTACTTGTGGAAGCAGAGCAATTGCGTAGATAAATTTTCGTATTAAGCATGAAAAGTCAGTTCTCTTAGGACAAGTTGAATACGTAAAATTCTGTATTAAAAGTGGTCAATCTGGTGTGTACGTTTGTTTTTGTGCTTATTGGCGAACCATTGGTAGGTGTCGACATTACGTCCCAAACCTACTATATATTCTTCCCAGAAATCAAATGTATATATATATATATATTCTTTGAGGAAAGCATATGACTACTGGAACGAGTAACCAGGTAATTCACTTAGTGCACCACACAAGGCGGCATATAAATGCAACGGCAAATGCGCTCGAAACAAACTGTCAGTTAACTGCACATGTACATACTGGACGCACAGTAGAACCGAAATCAGCAACACAGAGAGCTTATTTTGGCAGAAGCCGGCTGTGCACCGACTATTGAAAGAACTCGGCTTTCGCCACACAGCCACCAAACACACACTTCGCATTTATCTGAGTCACTATCCGCACTCAGTTTACAGACACACTGTATTAACGCTGCTCCTGGAGAACAGCGCAGATTGGGATTTCAAAAAAATAAAACTGCAATCGAAACACCGGGATCGGCCAGTATGCATACGCGCTCAATTACGAACATTGATGCATACCTATTTTTCATTCCAAACTCAATTCATCAAAAAGACCGATTTCTTCCTTATATGACGTTCGTCAAATACTTGATGGTGTTTCCACGGCTAGAATCTGAATTACATTGCGTTTATTTTGGTCTCCATTTCTCCATTCCTCTACGTAAACGAAACAACTTAATGCGTACAGTTTTCAGTTATTTAAATTCACGGTCTCGCCAATTCAATCATCTAGTTGCCGAGTACAAAATAAGGACTTAAACGGTATAGTAAACAAATTGTCTTTGCTACCTTATGCATTTTTAGTTTAAACAGACAGCATAAAGATAAACAAGCGCAGCCTTATATTTCAAATCTGAGTCAGTTGGACAGTGCAGTATTTTACACTTAAACCTTGAACAAGGCCGTTGTGAGGTTAAATTTAAATAGACTAGTTCTGAATGAGACTTCAAAGCAAAGGGTGTCAACGACATGATTTTGTAGCTTCGCTAAATTTTGCCAAAATAAATTATAACGTCTATTCGGAACACCGGCTACTCTAAAACAGTTTCATATTGTGATCTCGAACAACATTAGTTAACATTTGCTCGCGATACAATTTGTGTAATTTAATTAAACATAATATATTTATATAATCTACGTTTCTTTGTCATACTATATGAAGTTTCTCATTTGACATGCTAGAATTAGTAACATCTTCGGTTGTATATGAATCGTGGGATATTGCAGAATTTGTGTGAAAAATAGATTTATGTTATGCAATCATGATTTTCGCGTCTACTAAGGACTCATTAGTGTGTGCGATCACATATTCTGTTAATGATCAACTTTCAAATATTTTTCGAATGGTTGAGTTGCGTGGGTGTCACGTTGATAATTACCACGATAGGCGATCGTGGGTTATCGTTGTGCACAATCAGTTTCGCAACGATCCAAATGATCACCATTTCCAAGTACGCATCAAGTTCGTCTTCTAGGTGACTGGGAGCTGATTCGTACATTTTCCCCGGAAGGCTTCAACATCATTCATACTAACCACTGGAAATGAGTTACGATCTAATCTTCGTTGGCTAGCGAGGTTTCGGATTGGCATTTCCAATTCCATCATCAGGTGTCTAATCACACACACAGGTAAAATGCTCACAATAGCAGATTTAAGCAAACGTGGTAACCTCGTTCCGAAACAGTTCCATTTATATTTTAATTTTTGACTCAATAATAGTTTTAAGTCAAACTCTTCATGGGCATATGCATGGAGCACATGAAAACATGCACTCAACAACTATATAATATAATATATATATATATATAATATATATATATAATATATATATATATATATATATATACCTGCAAATAGCAGACCAAACCCTTAACTCAGTACAATTGCAGCAATCTCAAATTCCAGATATTCATAGAGAGTGGGTAAGTGAAAATGTGTTGTATAACCATACTGTTGCTATGTCAAGATAATTAAAGTTAAAATTCAAAACTGAAAAAAGTAATAAACTTGATTATTTTAATTAAGATTGCGAGCTCGAAGTGAGCACCAATCCCATTTTATTTAACCAGTCGTCGAACAACCTAACAAAACTACCGTCAGGCGCACGAACTGACGCGTTCGACCTTCTATGACCGTCATCAGGATACGACGGCAAACAGACCAACGAGGATAAAACCACAATGCATATATATGGAAAGTAGAGCAATATATACGGCTCTCACCTCCGAGAGTTTCGCATACATTATACTTTACTGGAAATAACGGGTGCACATTTTCTATACCATCACGAACATTAACTTTTTTCAGTTTTCGACACTTATATAAACATGTAATACAATTATTCATTCATTGATTACAGCCAACATTTCCAGTCAAGTACAATATAGGCAAGATTACTAGAGGTGAGCGGAATATCTAATATTGATTTTCATATATATTCATTGCGGTTTGATCCTCGCTAATCAGTTTGCCGTAGCGCAAAGATGATGATCATGGAAGGTCGAAACGCGTCAGTTCATGCGACTGGCGGTAGTCTTGCTGTTGTTCAACGACTAGTTTAATACGTTTGGATTGGTGTTTACTTCAATTGGTTAAAATAATTTTTGCCACCACTCACGCAATAAATGATTTTTTAATTGAATTAAATATTTATATATTTGGCGAAAGGTGCAAATTGTTTATGTTCGTGACTGCAAAGATATTTTGCAGCCGACATTTCCAGTCAATTACAATGTATTCGAGACAACTAGAAGTGAGAGCCGCATATCTAATTTCGCGTTCCATATATATATACATTGTGATTAGAGCCTTACTAGTCAGATTGCCATCGTACCCTGATGATGATCAGGGAATTTCAAAAATCGTCAGTGGTGGTTGTTTTACCAAGTTGTTCGACGACTGTTTAAATAAAATGGGATTGGTGTTTACTTACGCTCCATGTCCATTATATATTTGGGCGAGGAATGTGTGAATATAGAACGGTACAATCTCCTATACGAATATGTAAACCTGCAGTGGTAAAGCTAACTTCATATAAAATCTTCGAAAATGTGACTTCAAAGCCAACTCACTATGTATAACATATATTCCGCGTCTTTAAATGATACCAAAACTATGGCTATTGTGTCAGTACCCGATACCATCATTATGGTACCAAAAAGAAACATGATTATAACACTATAGTTGCTAAATCGGTACATGGTACCAACACGATGGAAATCAATGTATGCTAAATTTCCCCAAAATTTAAATTTACAACTATATCTTAACACTTGGTACTCCACTCTGGCTTTGATCGATATCAATTATCACATTTCTCGGTAATCATGACATTTTCAAATTAAATATATAACAGTTAGATATTGCTTGTGGCGGAGAATTAATATA
>JAQBSW010007219.1:0-42352 GCA_029291075.1 Eudiplozoon nipponicum
ATTCTATTCTATTCTATTCTATTCTAAATGGATGCCATATGAGTCTACCTAAAGGGAAAAGGACCAAATCAAGTTACATTAATTTGTATATAACTGAAAATTGTTTGGTGTAGTGTGGCAGGATGGCTCCGATGTTAGAGCACCAGATTCCGAAGCAGACGTGCCCAGGTTCGAGTCCCTGTCCGCGGTATATTCTGGCCAGTACATGATGAGTTCCCAATAAGGGACGAAACCAGTTCTACTGGATGAATTGCCTTTCCACACTACACAATTCTTAGTTTATTCTGACATATGTGGGTAATTAATAGGTCAGGTGTTTATCGAGACCGCAACCTTGATTATAATAATTGTTATCCCACCTGCGCAAACTAATGTTCGTTTAATTATATAAATGTCTCATTTCAATACCACTTCCCATGTAGTGTGTGTGAAATCTGTTCAGTAATGACAGATTGGGGATGGTTAGTTGGAACTTTGAGTCTAAATGGATGCCATATGAGCTCCACCTAAAGGTAAAATAGACTAACCAAGTTACATTAATTAGTATATAACTGAAAATTATGTGCAGTGTAGTGTGCGGCATGATGGCTCAGTGGTTAGAGCACCAGATTCCGAAGCAAACGTGTCCAGGTTCGAGTCCTGTCCGCGGCATATTCTGGCCAGTACATGATGAGTTCCCAATAATGACGAAACCGGTCTAGTGGATGAACTGCCTTTTCTACACTATACAATTCTTAGTTTATACTGACATATGTAAGTAATTAATGGGTCAGGTGTTTATATCGAGACCGCAAACTTGATTATAATAAGTGTTATCACCACCCACGCAACCAATGTTCGTTTAATTTCAAGTTATTTGTCAGTGACCGCTTTTTGGTCCTCTTAAGAGCCACTTATATTACTTTCTTTGTCTTTTCTTATTGGTTTTCTTAGTAACGTTGCACGGCACATAATTTCAGTCAGGGCGTTTACAAATCCTTTTTTCGTTTAAATTAGTATTCAATATGCTTCGTGGTTTTAAACTTTGGATAATTTTATTGGCCCTATTTTTATACAACACTTAATGTACTAAATAGTAAAGTTTTTTTCAAACATAGAAAAGTTTGAGTTATAACTTTATTCAATTACTAGTTTAATCTTATATTATAAAATAATATTAGAGTATCAGTGTTATATTAAAATGTACATTGTTTTTCTGATTTTGGGATAAAAGCTGGATACTATATGCAATCCGCGCTGTTTTTCGCTGGTTCTTGTTTCTGTGAGTTCTGAACAATTACCGCTATTCGTGTAATAAAGAATTGTTTTATAAATAAATGAAAATTTCAAACTAATGTTGAGACCTACTGTGTGTCATCAACACACGCTCGGCCAATATGTGTTGGTCCCTCATACTATTGTAGAAGCTCCAACCCTATTAGTTCATGAGAACACAGATGCCAAGTCTGTTTCAGTCTTAATACATCTATGCGAGTCTGATAAGCTAGCATTCTCGTCCACGTCTATTAATTTCATGTCTGCAATATCTTGAGCTAATTTTTAGTGTTCTTGAACTTAAAATTAGCTTCTATGTTCATCGAACCGAAATATATATTTAATATCTTTTTATTAGGCAACGGACTGTGTACTTTTTACGTAACAATTAACCCAAATCAAATAATCTGGAAAGAAATAAGACGCGAAAAACCGAATTATTAAATTACCTGCTCCAGAACGTCCCCATTCTGTACGCTTCAAAAGACATAAATGATAGCAGATTTATATTATGAAGATCAATAGTTTGTAAAAATCAAGATGTAGTAAACAACAAATGCAGCTTGCTAAAGAAAGCCACGACAGATTAGATACAGAATACCGAATCCAAATCACGCACAATTCAAAAGTATATATATTGCAAAGTATTTATACGAAGAAAGTTATATAAATTAAACGAATAATATTCGTTTCAATCAGCCACGATGTTTTAAATTTGTCGGAGGAAATATCTTCCCCTACATACACCACCTCAAAAAAAGACGGTCATTAATAGACGTAATCGTTGTTCTTCGGTTGACGTTGCAATCTTCTTGAGCGAGTTGTGCATAATGGTACCTGTTTTAGCGACGTTACGCCCTGTTCAGTTGGCACTGGCTCTGCTAGTTCGTCTGACGGTTGTGGAAAGTTATCAACTTGTAATTAGGTCGAACATGATGTCAATGTGTTCAACAACGCGTCTCGTGAAAGTTGCGACTGAATTTTTTGCCTGCTTGATCGGATTGCACACATCAGATTCGTCCATGGAACGATGGTCATTCAACTCATATTGTAATTTAGTCTTTTCATCAATCCAGATATACTGGGGAATGCAACGATCCACAGTAACACACTCATCAATGCCATTTACTTCAACGACGACATTTTTGTTTGTCATCCTCTTGAACTTATATGGTCCTATATAAAATGGTGTCAGATAGTTCTTCCTATTTTCATTAGTTACATAAGCATGCGAAGCCGATCTTAGATCGGAGGACACAGCATTTGCTTTTCACTTTCCAAGTCTTGGTCGGAAGTAAACGACACATCTTATCTCTTAATGCTCCTACAAACCAATATACATAGCTAGAAGCCCAATCAAGACTACTTGGAGTTTTTAATGATTCTCCTTCTAACAATTCTGTTCTTTAAATAAAGTTTGCGAGCTTGAAGTAAACACCAATCCCATTGTATTTAACCAGTCGTCGAACACTGGGATTGGTGTTTACTTCAAGCTCGCAAACTTGATTTAAAGAATTGTTACCACCACTCGCGCAAACAATTATTGTTAAATTGTATTACCAATTCTGTTATTGAAGTTCCTAATTGTGTCCTAAATCTGTTCCGCATAGCAAGTTATACTATAAGAAGATAGTGTAATCAGCTTGTTCCACTAATACACTTTAATGCAGCTTTTAGTTCACGCCGCAGCCTTTCTACCATCCCATTCGCACGTGGATTGTATGCACTAGTGTGTAATATATTTGTTTCCATGATATTGAGAGATTTTACGAAAAGCTATGACATAAATTGACTACCACAATCTCTAGTGACTCTTTCCGGAACACCATAAGGCAATATCCAATTATGTGGGAATGCGAACAAGACTTCTTGCGCTATTATATCATTCAAAATCGCTATTTCGAATTGGCGACTAAAATGACCTATCATTGCTAGCAAAAAAATTTTACCGTTGACTTCAGGAATCTCAACAATGTCTATGTGTATATGTCTGAAC
This sequence comes from Eudiplozoon nipponicum, assembly GCA_029291075.1. Taxonomy (NCBI): domain Eukaryota; kingdom Metazoa; phylum Platyhelminthes; class Monogenea; order Mazocraeidea; family Diplozoidae; genus Eudiplozoon; species Eudiplozoon nipponicum. The sequence goes on from JAQBSW010007219.1 coordinate 3,251, forward strand.
CGTCCAGTTTGTATCCTAATATTCTCTATCTCGGTTCTGGTATGTCTTCACACCCTACAAGTCTGACACTTGGAACAGACTCTTACCCATACTCGTATGTCTTTAGACATGCGGCCATACGTATCTATCGTTAACTAATCGAATGGTGGCTTTTATGGATGAATGTCCCAAATCGTGTAATTGTTGGATAATTTTGGCACGAATGGACGTGGTTGATCTCTGGACGTCTCGCAAAAGTACCACTTGCCATTCAGGAGATTGCGAATATCTACTGGTCTCTTGAGCAAAACTAACGTAAATGGATCCAATCCTTGCGCTTCCTCGATTTGTTTAACTAAATTGTTTGGAGAATCATCTAGATTCTTCAGTGGACCTTGACGTATCAGCTCGAAATCTGCTTCATTCGGTCTGCTAAGTGCATCTTTCACCACCTTCTCTTTACCAGAAATATGAGAGACAGTGAAATCGAACTCTGCTAATCGGGTAATTTAGGAACTCACCCTGCTAGAGTAATTAAGCCTCGCGGTTTTAACAAGTATTCTTATCAGCGGCTTGTGATCTGTCAATAATTTGAACTGAAGACCGTCTAAATAATGCTCAAAATTTAGCACTGCAGCATGCACAGCAAGAAGCTCCTTACCAAAAGTATCATATCGTTTTTCTCGATCATGAAGCTTTCGGCTATAAAACCCAATCGGTCTTACTATATCCTTGTCTCTTTGCTGAAGCACTGCCCATATTGCAAAAATCTGAGGCATCTGCGATTAGCTCGAATGGCTTCTCCCAATCTACATGTGCTAATGTGGTTATGTCACTCAGCATTTCCTTGCCCCTCTGGAATTTTTCTCGGTCTTCTTTACTCACGTTGATAGACCAAAACTTCTTAGTCGTGCTCTTTTCACGTGTGAGGTGGCGTGTTAATCCTAAAATTCCGGCTAGACCTGGAATGAATCGTCGGTAATAGCTGATCATGCCCAAGAACCTTCGCAACTGGCGCACGGTCCGGGGTTTCGTTACGTCATTGATGGCTTGGATTTTATCTTCCAAAGGTATAATTCCGTATTTGGAAGGTACATGTCCGAGATACTTAACTGAAGAGCATCCAATGTTGCTCTTATTGGGTATGACCATAATCTATATTGTTCCAGCCTGGTCAAAACCGTTTCCAAATGCTTACGATGTTCATCACGTGATCGACTGAAAATAATTATGTCTGTGTAATCCTCTTAAATAGACAATTATGAAGGACTTCTTCAATCAAGCGCTAGAATGTCTGACTGACATTCTTTAACCCAAAAGGCATTCGAAGAAATTCGTGCGATCTTCCTCCTGGAAATCTGATTGTGGCTAGTTGTATGGAACTTTCCTCCATTGATATCTGATAGTACGCTTTCTGGAGATCTAAAGTTGAATAACCACATATCACATTGTCTCGGAGCAGAGTACTCTGATTAAGGGGAGGATAAGAATCACTCTTCGTCACTGAGTTTAATAGACGACAATCCCCACAAACCCTCCAGTGTCCTGGTTCAGGTTTTGGAACTATGCACAATAAATAAAAACAGTAACATCATATTAATATTTATAGTGAAACCAAAATACATTATTCATTATCTTAATATACAAAAGAAGTAATAGTTTGATCATTCGCCGGAGCGAGAGTTTTACAATTTGACTTATATTCATCACAGTACAATACTTAAAATCAGCTGCAGTTATTATAGTTGGAAAATATATATAAACGCGTGACAATCACAATTAATGTGGGTTTTTGTTCAATCGTACGAACGAACCGCCATGTTCAAACTCAAAAGATCATTAATATCACATTATATATATATATATATATATATATATATATATATATATATATATATATATATATTGCATGTCCTTCAATACACAGCTTTGAGTGACGTTTCACAGACTAGATAAATAGCTTATATCAGAAAAGGCGAAAATAGTAAGGTTTTATAGATATATATTCATATTTCCATCAGCATTTCTCACGTGGATGAATTTATAACAAAACAAGTCTTTAAAACTGACTGCGCTTGAATTGAGAACATTGTGTCTATGTGTATTTTTGTATTTTACACGATGAGCATGTTAGTTCATTTAGGATCAAGAGGATATGCAGTCATTTATGGTAAAAGTATAATGTAATTATAAATGGACTGAATTTTCCCTTGCTTATTTGTTGCGTAAAAATTAGTATGAAACTTAATCTCTTGCATTAAAGTAGCAAGATGCAAGTATGTATTAGGTGTTGCGAACCTAGTAACAAATTAGTTCAGCTGTGACCAGAAGGAAAAACCAAAAGCAGCATGAACGGAAAGTATAATCTCATACACATTCGTTTCATGCTTACTGGTGACTCATCAGTAGGAGCCGGTATTACGCCCTTTAACCACTATATATTTGGTCGAAGAATGTAGAATAATAGGACAGAACAATCTCCTAGACGAATGTGTAACCCTGCAATAGTGAAGCTAACATCATATAAAGTCTACGACATTGCGACTTGAACGCTAACTCACACTATATAATATATATACCGAGTCTGTAAAAGATACCAACACTATGGTTTCTGAGTCGGTACATGATGCCAACCTGACGGATATCAATTTATGCTAATGTTCACCAAAATTGAGAATTACAACAATTTCTGAACACCTGTTACTCCAGTAAATCCATACACTCTGGCCTTGATCGATATCAGTTATCACATTTCGCCATAGTGTTAGTATCCTTTACAGACTTGGTATATATATTATATAATGTGAGTAAGCGTTGAAGTCGCATTGTCGTAGACTTTATATGATGTTAGCTTCACTATTGCAGGCTTACACATTCGTCTGGGAGATTGTACCGTCCTATTATTCCACATTCTTCGACCAAATATATAGTGGTTAAAGGGCGTAATACCGGCTCCTACTGATGAGTCGCCAGTAAGCACGAAACGAATGTGCATGAGATTATACTTTCCGTTCATGCTGCCTTTGGTTTATCCTTCTGGTCACAACTGAACTAATTTGTTACTAGGTTCGCAACACCTAATACATACTTGCAAAAACAGTATTTAAAAGTAGCAAGATGACTGCTTTTGAAAACACAAAATTTGGTCGGATCGATCGGAACACTATTATTTGTTTTCAAGACAGGTAGTTTTAGCTCGTTAATAGTTAGATATATCATGATAAAGTTGCTAATATACCTGGTTACGGCCCGCCAGTCGTGATGCAGTACAATTTTCTGGTTACGAACAAGTTAACATTGGAGGCGTAATAAGGTATACTTTTATATTTGGCATCAACTTCCAATCGGTAAAGTTTTTTTAAATATTATACTTTCTCTATGCTTCATTTCTTATAGAATTGTTTGTCCTATTATGCTGCTGTCATCTAAGATATGTGGTCTGCTACCACGGCGCTCTGTTCGCTTGCAACGCTTCGGCAGTACACTAGTTATTGCGGAGCATTTAAAAAACAAAAAGTTGGCTCCATTTACACTGAACGCTGTAACAGCAGCCAGTAAATTAGGAGGTGAAGTTCACTGTCTCCTAGTTGGTTCTGAATGTTCAGAAATAGCTAAGGAATTGTCCTGCGTGGAAGGTGTCGCCAAAGTGCATGTTGCCGATAAACCAGAATATAAGGTCTGTAGTCTTGTAATTTATTATCTTTTTATTGTCACACAATGTCTTTCAGTCGGATATTTAACTTATTGAGAGTTTTATCTTTAGCTATTTTGGACAGTCTTTTCTTAAAGTTATTTATCTTTTGGCTTCTATATTTGAATTTAGATACTTTATACACTATCCATCTCGCTGTTACAAATCGCCAAACGTGTCAGGAGAGTTAAAGAAGATTTCTTGGCTCATGGAAATATCGAAAGATTTTTCGTAAAGTTTACTATTTTGTATGGGCAGTTTATATATTGAGCAATATAATAATTTAAGACTAAAGATAATGGATTTGGCCTCTGGTCTTGAGCAGCGTTTCTACACCCTAATGTTAATGGGCGATTTGCGCCAAACAAATTTAAGTGTTTCTGGAATAAAAGTGAAGAAGATGAATCCTAGCTAGAATATTTTTGGCAAAGCTATCATACTCTTTAAACTCACCCTTCAGAATAATCTGATCATGATAAACTAATTTGTTCTTCGCTACTGACGCAGCAACGTAAAAATGGCAGATTCAATGGTGTCCTGCCATCGTTCTCACATTCTAGTAAACAAATGATAGGCTTTCTTCATCCAGAATGCTAGTGTTTCTCGGCTACAATCGAGCGTTTTGATCACAGTGTTCTGGCCGCCATTGTCCTATTTAAATTCAGTTCCTTGCGCCCGTCCGTATTCTGTACGAATTCCCACGAATATCGAACAAATATAAAAAAGCAATGATCCTTCAGACACCAGTGCTTCTGTTAAACCATCTTTTATTACAGGCTTTAGCGTACTAGACTACATCTGGATTGCCATGTATAATAATTTCAAACAAGCTTCTAGTAGTCTCTCAAAGATAAAACCTGGGAACTTCGTTTTTTATCTTTACTAACACGAAAGCTCTTAAAACACGCGGTATCTACCGTGAAACTGAAGGAAGATCTCTCAATTTTCCGCCAGTTTCGTAAGTAGTATTGTGCCATTTGCTTTCGGACGAGGATGAACACCTTAATAGTGTTAATGTGTAGAAAGCAGTGCTGGAGCGGGACACTCTTTACGAATTGTACTCTTAGATCCGTCGTATTGACACGATTGTTTATGCCAAAGGTGTACAGACTTCATTTTTTAAAGCACGTCTAAATTCTCCTCAAATCGTATCACATTAATAAACGTTGTGGTTATCGATGAAGTGGCTGTAATCTTTTTATGAGATGGATATCGAAGCTTTTACTTTTATGAATTGGAAAGTGACGTACTTTCTTATTATGTACCGCTCAGCCGTTGCAGTTGAATGACTCATTTTTTAATGTTCCAAGGGCTGATGAAAAGCGTTGCCGCAATAGGTTTAGATGTATTCAATGCAAATAAGTGAAAGGAGGCCGTTGTGTTGTAACCGACGATAAGCAATTCAACCGCAATTAAGCTAACTATCGTGATATTGGTTTGTTCTGTGCTGCACCAAAGGTGTTATTTGCTATTCTCCTCAGAAAGACAGACTGCCAACCCAGTCATGATTTCGACGCATAGCACAAAAGCAATACTTTTTGAAAGTAAGCGCCTAGGTAGCAGTTGTTGTCACCTGTTGTAATCCGGAACCATTGCCAGTGCAAGATGGCCATAGGGTACAAAGAAGTTAAATTAGCCGCATTCAATTCAGTTAGTTCAGGATTTGTTTGTCTATTAGGATATAATCCGCGCGTATTTTTCAGCTTTTGATGATACTATAACCACATCATTTTGCTTTATTACTTTTTTTATTTTGCTAGGATGTAACAGCTGAACAACTGACATCGTTGGCTTTGGCTGCCAGGGCAGTCCTAAATGCTGACCACATTGTGGCCGGTGCCTCGGCACTCGGCCGCTCCGTCATGCCGCGGGTTGCTGCTCTTCTCGATGTTGCACCACTCTCTGACGTGACTGCTGTTAATGGGGCTTCAGGAAAATTCACAAGATGTATTTACGCTGGAAATATGATACTTGAAATCGAGTCCAAGGCAAATATACTATGAAAATATTATCTAGTTAACCCTAATTTTGTCTTATGTAATGTCGTGATTTCTGGTTTGTTTTACCCTAAGAAATTTATCTTCTGTCCATAAGATTAAATCATCTCAAACAACATTTGTTGAATTCTTAAAATCACTTAATTTGACATATATTCAACATGATTGAAGGCTATTTTAAGTGCCTAATCATTAAGTTATTCGTGTTTGTGAACTTTAAGTAACAAATAGGTCGTTCCTCGTAGGCAATGCACGCCATAGAATTATTTTATAACCCATGCATCGCCATATATTTCATTTTAATGTGTTGCAGCGAAAGTTTATGTCCTTGAGTGATGTTTTGAAACATTAGTCACTTTTGGCTTTTGTATGGCTGTGCATGATCATGATGATGATGATGTGTGGTCTGTACGTCTGAATTTTAATATTTGTTTATAATTTAGAAACTGGCATTCTCGAAGATGCGTAATTTTCAGCTTCCGAGTTTGTTGAACATGCACTACTTTGCGTAGTTTCGGGTTTAATATGAAAAATATGGAAACCAATTATATTAAATATCAACTCACAAATCGAAAGCAGTCAAAGATTATCAGTACTTTGTTTTGTTAAAAAAATGTTAGATTTAGTTATTTTATATCTTAACGTAGGTTCTCGCGCATGAGGGCGCGATTAAATTTTGGTCATTTTGGGTACTTCACAAATTGCATTATATTTTCGGCATATACAACATTTCAATCAGACCTAGCCACTATTGCTGATATGCTAATCTCTATGCAGTATTTTAAATAGTTACTCTTCTTGAACTTATCCGTTTAAGGATGTTACTATGTCTGTTAAACAGAATAAGTTAACATGATTTGCCGTTAAACTGCCGTAGTGATTATGAAGTTAGATTATCCATACTGTACGAAGACAGGATTTTACATATGCCTCAATAATTTGGCTCGTGGCATGAGATTTGCGGCTTAAGATTGAGAATGTTGGGTCTTAGTAGCTGGACTTACATTTCACAATTTTTATTATAATATAGTCCTGTCTGTTTTTATTAGCCTTTGAGTAGGCCAGTTTATATGAGCTCTGGCTCTATTGGCGATCTTCTCCAAATTCTATTTTATCTAGGCCATATTATTTTTCTGATTTTTAAAAAAAAACTGATTCTTTCTGCTAATACCGATATACACTCAAGTATTGGCTGATTCATATTGAATGCAGTTTCGCCAACACGAACGGCATACTGTCTTTTCTTCACTGAGAATTCTAGAATGAGTGGTTACACTGCATTTTATTTACTTTTAATTTGAATAAGTAATAGCATTATAAGTGCAGGTTTGCTTTGCGCACTTGATGAAGCTAAATAAGGCTTGGTGTTTTTTGTTTTACTTTTAATTTTATGTAAAATATTTCGACCCCCTATTTTCGGTGCAAACCAAAACTCAACAACTGGGAACGAACATAATCTGGAATTTTTAACTTTTATATTTTTAGATCTGTCGATGACCTAGTTATTTCCAGCCGGATGCCTGGCAAGCCCAATTCTGCCCTACCGCAAAGTTATCTCGAACTAAAGGGAGTCCGTTATCCAATACTGAACACAAATTATATTATTCTTGTCAATACTGCTGGTAGCTAATATAATTGCAGGGGAAACACTATCTTTGGGAAAATTAAAAGGAAATGATGACTTTGGAGTCAAGCTTCTATCACCAGAGTCTAATATTTGTCATTCTTGAGTAGTTTTGTAAATTTCATACTTTTTTCGTTACTACGGTGGATTATCTAATCTGTTATATATATATATATATATATATATATATATATATATATATATATATATATATATATGCATATATGCCTGTTTGACAAATCGTCTTTTGGCAGCGCAGCTTTCTTGGACGTTGTATTGAAATGTATTTCTTTGGAAGCAATTTTGTTTTCGGCTAACTTTCGACTTCGAATGTTCCGAAGACATCCTTCAAGCTCGCTCTGTATTCAAACAAATGGTAAAACAGAAAGCACGATGAAACGGCACACGCAACTCTCTTCTTCGACACGTTACCATTGTATTAAAAGTAATAAAACGTATTATCAACAAATTCTAGCATTATTTTTAACATCTAAGCACACATACTTATAAATATACGTAATCCTTTGGACGTATATACCAGTATATCCATTTATGCTTAAATCAATGTCTCGAATTTTCATTAGTTTACCAGGAGTATCGAGTACATATTGTTGTAAAGTCAGTAAACCCATCATGTTTAGACGAGTCATTTGATTATTTAATTGATGTTAAGATTGCACACATATCCATCATCTCTCCAGATCTACTTATAATGACTAGGTTTATGCATGTCAAACAATATCAGATCCTATGCACATATGTACGTGTGTTTTTATTTATTTATACATGTATGCGCCTTCTGGGCTTCAACTAATCAATATTAGCAGTAAGAAATTCCAGGATATTACTTCTGTTGATCATAATTAATCATGGGATCATTTCATTGATTGGTCATGCTATTCTTTATCGTATCAGTTTTGTGTATTGTCTCCTTACATTCAACAACTTTTGCTTTGAGGAAAGTGGTGTTCTGTCATAAAAAATAGTCAGTGGACACACATCTTATAGCGTTCCATCATTCACGTCTCTCATTTGATTTGGCAGTCATCACACCATTTGCTGTAAATAATCTCATATAATTATTCTTTCGCATTCGAAATATCTATGCATATTTCTCTCTATGACAATGATGCTCTCGATGGAGGAAATGATAATGGTGATGTTCCAGAATTCGTAGCTCCACATATACTTCGTGTTTATCTTTATCAACACACTGTATACAATGATCAACTCCTATGCGAAATCATGGGGTTTTTACTTACGCAGTAAACGTCTCAATAGAAACTGTGATAGAAGGCGTTATTTTATGAATTATATCTACACTTTATGGGCATAAAGTCCATGCTTTATAATCACAATCGCCAAATAAGTTTTCAACGCAAATTTATTCTGAAATTAACGTTAAAATTTGAATTATTTGATCCCGGCTATTACGCGGTTTCTGTCATGTATTAAACTCCATCTTTCTTTCTATTATTCTGTCTAATTTGTTAAGTTTTCACTTGATTATATAATTGCGTTACTCTTAGCCTCTTTTCAATTATTTTTGAATCTCTACTTATTGTATGTCCTTGGTAAGGACCCCATTCGTTGCTTGACTGTACGAAGCACAGCTTTTCCGCCCGCAAATATAACTGGTGGTTCTGGTCAACTGGCAACTGCCCCAGATCCCGGAGCTTCGTCGGCTCCAATTGACGCAGCAGCTGGAAAGTCAACGTTTATCGACGAACAATTGAACATCAGTGAACGTCCTGATTTGGCAACTGCCAAGGTGGTTATCAGTGGGGGTCGTGGGATGAAGAGCGCAGATAATTTTCAAGTGAGTCTCATTTTTCCTCATTCAGTTTGGTGCACACACGTTTAAAAACCATACATATACTTTATACTATAACTGTGTAATTTATGATGCGATTACTCATTAAAGCAGCTGCTACCATGAACTTATCAACTATAGCTAAGGTAATCCATATTTGGTTATCCACAGTAACAATATATCTATTGATAAACATTTTACCCAAAATATGTGTCAGATGACATATTTTACCTCTTTAAGCTCCTATCGTCACTTTAGTTGTTTTAATGCGGCCCGTTCCTTAGTAGTTTCCCTGACCAATTTTTCATCAATGGCTACAAAATACTTTTGTTCGAATATCCGAAATCTTTAATTAGCTTGTGAGTTCTCGCTGAGTGCGCCATTGTCAGTTAATTTCGTGCTTTTATTTCGTCATGACTATCAAAACATTTCAATCTTACTACAACTGATTTTGTCAAATTTGCTGATTATGCTAGAACATGTCGATTATACGTCTGTTAGCCAGGTCATCATCATCATGCCCAGCCATACGAGAGCCAAAAATGACTAATTTTTCACTGCCATATAACCATTAAAAGCGAGAAAAAATATATAAATAAGAAAAGACATAATAATTTTGACACATTATTAGTGAGATTTACGAGAGAAAGAGTGAGAGAGAGTTGGCGTCTTATATTGTGACGAATATTATTATGAGCCGAGCCAGGTGGAATTTTGCGCCCTGTTTTGAGTATCTCCTTAGATTTTACAGAGATCCAATAATTATTTCTATGAGGCCTACAATGCCACAGTAGTACCTGCTGTGTTCATAGTGAAACTTATCTTGGATAAAAGTATAGGATTTTCGCCTTCAAGACCCGTTAGCTCAGACTTTAGAAAATCTTTTTGGTCGGAAGGACGGTTGTTCAGTTTGCTTTCATCTATTTGGAGTTTATTCTTATTTTCCCGGAAAATTTTAGTGCAAATTTACAAAAAGAACGACAATCCTGGATGCAACCACGCAAAATATATTTCTAATTAATACATGATCAATTTGAGTCCACCACTGTGTGGGTGCTGGAGGACGCTATGTGGCGTAACGTCAAATACTACTTCTGAAATTTGTACTATCTAAATATAATCTATGTTCCGCGCAGCTTTCGAAAAGCCGTTCACCATTATCGTTGCGCTTCGAGCTTGGAGTGTATGTTCCACCTAAATGAAATTCTGCCTTACTTAAGCGCCAAACTTGATCATTCTTTACACCAGCAACCATGACTATATCTGAACTTCGTGCTCTTTTTAGTAAGGAGCTTAGTTCGAAGTAAAAATCATCCTTGCTTTCATCTGTGTTGCAATCGGTAGGTGCATACGCAGGTACAACGAAGAGGCAACTTTGATTACGGGTTTTTCATTGATTTTAGTAGATGTATTTAAACGTGCCGCACACAGTCGACTATTTAAATGGATCCATTCAATTAAGCAATTCTGTGTTGCTGATGTCGCCTTGCCCGAATGCTAACTTGGCCATAATGGTGTTGTGGAGAGGTTTAGTTTGCCTCATTTCTGTGATTTATCCTGATAAATTTACTCATAATAGCAAGGTCTTCCTTCTCTCTCTACCCCTCTCCCTCTCTCGTAAATCTCGATAATAATTTATCTAAATTCACTTATATACTTTCTTTCACTCCTTATGGTTATATGACAGTGAAACATTTGTCACTTTACTTTTGTGTGGCTGGAAATAATGATGAAGCAAGCTTCAGCTCATGTGCTAAGGACAATACCAACACCCCACTTACCGTCCATCAGCTACCTAGCTGAAAATGACGTTAACAGATTTTCAGAATTTTCGGGACTTCATTTCTAGTCCCATCTTCAAGGTTGACTCACAGGGAAAAAACATTTGTCACAAGTTGTATTTTTCAAGTGAATATGTTGTCAACCCTGAAGATGGGACTGAAAATAGTATCGAAAAATTTGGAAAAAAATCATAATGTGTCAATTAGTTAAATATCGTGTTATTGCACACAAGACTGTTTTTGGGATACATGTGTAAATTCGAACCAAACAGGTATAATAGTTAAATGGTTATTACCAAACTCGAGATTCGTTAAAATCGAAATTAGCTGGTTTCGCTAGTGGAAATCCTCGCATAAATTAGTCGAGGATAGGCTCCCTAAGGTACATTACCGCTATGTTCGTATGCGTAGCTGTAGGTTCTGGAAGAATTAATCATTTGACCTCTTATAAGTCAGTGGACATTCTCAATTATATGTGCCAAATTCGTGCTTGCTGGACTTGCAATATTGTTCGTGGATCTGTTATAAACCAAATTAAGCGCAGTCTGAAATCCGAAGTCAATTTGAACTAAAAAAGGCTGAGCAGATGAATAACGCATTTTATCAAGTAAATTCTTAAGTTTGTTTTAGCATTCTTATAACCGATAAATTTCGTCCTGATCAGTTGACATGGTACTCCAAAAATATGGAACGATTTTCTTTAACCACTGCTAAAGATGGAGATGCAAAAGGCGACGTTAACTTTTAAACGTCACAAAACTGCATGTTCGATTACCTTCTAATGAATATAATTTTGATTGTGGATTTGACCGCACTTTTCTTGTGCGAGACATTGAATAGCACTCGTAGGTCGGTAAAATCTTGAATGTTGTACATTTTCAGGTGCTCCGATTATTGGCCTTGATTTATGGGTTCTCACTTGTGCCTTCTTTTTAAGCCTTCCATCAGCTGCTTGTCTGAAAATGATGTTTGTATAAGATTTTCCATTCTTTTTATTCCTAATTTTCGAGACCTTATTTCAAGTCCCATCTTCAGGGTTGACACCATACGCACAGAAATAAAACAATTTGTGAAAAATGTGGTATCCTTATTCAAGACAGATATATTTATTTTAATTCCAGAAGTATTTTTTATTGCCTCCCTACTATACGGTCTTCATACCTAGTCTCTAATACACACATGCATACAAAAACTTATTCCTGTCACCCGTCCTTGCACACAACCACCTATAAACACATATGTGTACTCTACTAAAGAGAAATTTATCGAATAACTATAAGCAAACCTTATGGATTGACATACTGCCTATCCATGATATCTATTGCTGTTCCGGTCGCATAGAAGGATCAATTTTTTTTGATTTCAGTATTGCAGTAATCCTCAAATACCCCAGTTTACCTAATCCCATCCTGTTTGCAATAGGTTATAGAGCGAGGTTAATAAAACTGTTGAAAGAATATAGTTTTATTCTATCGTTTGGACAAGACCGAAAACGGAGCCTACACTAACGTATCGTATCTCAACCAAATACACATTAATACTCATATCCTATATAAATTAGTTTCTCCATTAAAATATCTGTGTCGAAATCATGTATATACCTATATAATAAATTAGTAATAATTTATATTTATTTAAATGTTATTTATTTACTTATATTATATATATATATATATATATATATATATATATATATATATCACCCAGATCTTATCAAAAAACATCCATTTATATATACGTCCACACGCTATATCTTATGCATATATTGCTAAGCACATAAGCAACTATGTTGGTTCTTCCCTCATCCTTTCTAAATATCTATATATCCGTCATATATACGTGTATACACCATATATGTAATATTAATATCATACAAGCAACACTGTGAGTCCCTCAACGGATAGATTTTCAGTCAAAAAAACAAGAAAAATGCGGACAAATCCACAACAAGAAGGACAGCACTGAGCAAAAATATTCAACATTTAAGTACTACTTAAATCAAAAATATAATTTTGGCCTCCGTTAACGATATGGCATCGAATCATACTATGTATCGATCTTATTTCCGATTTTTAGTTGTCACCTATATCTCCATTGCCTTTCCATAGGTGAGCAGAGTTATCTGCATGGTTTGGTCACGCCATGAAGCAGTGCGTGTAATTTTCAACGTCGCCTTGCACTTAACCTAATTTGGCCTTGTATATTTGTTGTGCGGTGCACTTAATGTCCTTTTTTCTTTGTTTTTGAGTTGTTTCTGTCCATCAGGGCTACATCAATCATTATTCTTTCCTTAATAACAGGAACTAAAATTCTAACAAAAAATTTTCTCTAATGATTATGCACACAGTATATTTCTAATTAGGAAGAAAGAACACATTAATAACAAAGTGGATAAAGGCCATTTATTTCGTCAATACTAATCATCGCTCTACAATCATTCATTTATATACATTCCGCGCAACATGATGAAACGATAAACTACACTGAGAAAAATAGCCCTCGTACATGTTACAGCGAACAATGCGCACAAATGTTTAATTCTCAAGCCATCAAAACAATAATGACCAAATCTCAGACATCACTTTGCAATACCGGGAGAATGAATGACCTTTATATGCAAACAGGCACACACAAAACACAAACGCATACACACTTACCAACCAGCCAAAACAAGAAATAGAAGTAAAAGCGAGTCAGATTTGTTACCACTAGCATAATCAATTGAAAACCCAGAATGTATATAAATGAATGATTGTAGATCGATGTTTAGTATTCACGAAATAAATGGCCTTTATCCACTTTGTTATTAATGTGGTTCTTCTTCATAATTATATATATATATATATATATATATATATATATATATATATATATATATTTCCATGTGATATGCCCACGGGAACGGGCAATTTAGTGTAAATTTACAGCTCGCACATATCTGTTAATAGAAAAATTAAAATTTCATGGTTATGTGGCAAAAAGCCGTCTATCTATTAGTTAATGTATTCTTGTCTATGCTTAATGTATGTACTAAAGTTAAATAGAAACATATGATTAAATACAGCTGAATTTTGTGTCCATAACCTGGTTGATTAGGAAAAACTACAATAGAATGATTATTAATGCAACTCCATAAACTAGATTTTAAATAAGTTTTATAAATGTATTTATTGCATAATTACCTGTGGACAACACCCGAATCCTGTGATTTCTTATTTGCATTTCCGAATTGTTCATTATTTTTATCATTTCCTATTGAATTATTTTACCATCAACTGCTTTTTTCCTCAGATGTTGTATGATTTGGCTAGCAAAATGGATGCGGCAGTTGGTGCGTCAAGAGCTGCTGTTGATGCCGGGTTTGTTCCTAACGACATGCAGGTTTGTTTTTAAAAAGTTATTTATCGTGTCTTACTTTTATGATTTGACTTGGATATTGAATAATTCATGCAATTGTGGTGTATAAATTGTCTTAGCCAGTTGGTCTGATTAGGGTTTCACGACCTGTTATTAATTCAAGCTAATTTATTACTGCGCGAGTTGCGCAATTCCCAGTGGTTACTTGTGCCTAGTCAGTGCTCGCTAGAGTTCTTATAATGAGACTGATTTAAACAAGTTTCAGATATCGAACAAACTGTCCATTTGTTATGGATTTTATTGTCCATTTTTTAATTTGTCTTTTTTTACGATTTCCGTTTAATTGCAGTAATGCAGCTCGTAATTACAAAATTTCTGTTTGACAATACACTGTCGTACATAAATGTTGAATTTTTAGCTCAGTGCTGTCCTTATTGTGTTGGATTTGACCGCCTTTTCCTTGTGCGGGACAATTGATAGCACTCGTAGGTCGGTAACATCTTGGATCCTGTCCATTTTCAGGTGCAACGATTATAGGCCTTGATTGATGGGTTCTTCCCCTTGTCCCTTCATTTTTGAGTTCATCGTCAGCTGCTTGTCTGAAAATGACGTTGGGGCAAGATTTTCCACTGCTTTTGTTCCGATATTTCGAGATCTTATTCCTAGTCTCATCTTCAGGATTGACACAATACGCACAGGAAAAAACAACTTATGGAAAATATGGTATCCTCATTCAAGACATCTATTTATATTTATTTTAATTCCTAAAGTATTTTTTATTGTCTGCCCTAATTTCCGGTCTTCATGCCTAATCTCTAATACTCAAATGTATACGTAAACTTATCCATGTCACCCCTCCCCGTACGCAACAACCTATATACTCATGTGTACTCCACTAAAGTGACATTTCTAGAATAACTAGAAGCAAACCTTATGGGTTAACATACACGCCTATCCATGATGTCTCTATTTTTAAGTGCTGTTCCGGACGCGTATAAGAATCAGAAAAATTTTGATTTCAATATTGCGGTAATCCTCAAATATACTCTAGATTGTGATTCTCGCGAAGCGCTAAATCGACGTTAGATAATTGAAGTAAATAGTGTGCATATAACTGAAGTCAAGCTTTTTAAACGAACTCATTCGTTGTGACACTGTGTATTATACCTTTAAGTAAGATCGGGAGCAAATCTTGGCTTCTAAAAGCTTTGATAATTTTTGGTGATATTATTGCACCATGTATTTCTCCTCCAATTTTTTACATAGCCATACTGTCGAGATTAGAACAGGTGCATGTACCAAAGTGAATTTTTCATTGATTCTTTCTGCATCAATGAACACGACGTCTTTTTCCCTGAACGATTATTTTTACGAAAATGAATAAATTCGCTAATTGTTAATTCTTTCTGGCCTTTTGTGTGGATAAGTTGAAATAGAACTCGTCCGTTACTCAATGCGAAATCGTTTTCCATCTCTTCAGTGTTTCTTGTGCAGAAAGATTTAAGATCAGTTTTTAGACCGTGCTTGAATGGATATCTGATCTATCTACGTATATTATCAAAAGTCTTGGTAACATGAGTTTGGCACCTAGTTTTGAGAATCGTCACATTTTCATCAGATACCGAATTACATTATGACAAAGTGTATTTTTAATATACCTATGATGAGTGAATTGTCCGAGTTAATATATTTTTATAGACAAACGGCCGTCCTAGATGAAACCACGCTATCAACAACTATTTTCCTAGTCGTCTTTCTTATTTCATAGATGTTCAGAAATTGGGGCAGGCTGTGTTGCGCAACGCTTTGCACTTTGTCTGATGTTTGTATCATTAAAGAATGAATGAACTTCCGCTTCACTTTGACACGAAACTTGACAATTCATGTCGCCTAGAACCAAGAGTTTGTATGAACGTATCACTGCTTAGTAGAGAAGTTATTTCAAAGTGAAAAGTGTTCTTGATATTTTCTGGGTAGCATTAAGTTTGATTGTATTCAGATAAAAAAAATACTTAGATGACCTATTATTTTTTGGCAATTCAGATTCTTTGAATATTGCATTGGAATTTATTTTGTGGAAGCTTTTGACGATTTACTGACGTTTTGGATTCAGAATTGCCGGATCATTGATCAGAGCTTGTTCCATACTCACACAAATTGTAAAAAAATGAACAATAATATAAAACAAGTGACTCTCTTTTTAGAAACTTATCTTTATTTTGACATTATTGTGTTCGTATATTTTGAGTGAATACTACAATTCTGTTTCTCACTCTAATTAAACTCTCTGCTTTCTCTATCAATCCCTTACTGTCGTCAGATATTGCCTCAATATATATATCGCGGTCGCATATCGGCATGCGCTGACAGCCTTCCCAATTTATCTAATCGGTTTCTTGTGATTAGCTAGCTAGGTTCGATCTCGGAATATGCCCAGTTTCGGTAGTATTTGACACTTATTAGTTGTAGCCATAATTTTCATATCTAGGATGTTTTGGCTCACAACTTGCACAGATGTCTAAATAAATCTTTAGTCGAAATCTGTAGACTAGGATATTCCATTTCTTATTAATTAACGATTTTTGCGTAGTTATGACTAATTGATTATGCGCGGCGGAATTTTTTTTTAATTATTGACTTGTTCATGCCACATATAAATCATCATTTAGATTGGTCAGACTGGCAAAATTGTCGCTCCCGAGCTGTACATTGTAGTAGGCATCAGCGGAGCTATTCAACATCTTGCCGGTATGAAAGACAGTAAAGTGATTGTCGGCCATTAACAAGGATCCTGATGCACTGACTCTTCCAGGTAATTCTTAATTAAATTAGTTAGCCCTTGTTTAGTCTAATTTAGGTCACAAATATTTGTATTGTTTGATTTTACGCGCTGTTTAATCTAATAAGGTAATAATAGTTTTCTTGATGTTTTTTATCAGTGAAATACTCCTGTTCATAGTTTTTCTTTGCAATGTTTCGTTATTGACTACATCCAAGGATTACTTGAATACATGTCAATAAATTCAGAATAATACTTGGGCTATTTTGGAATAGATTTTCTCATAAATCCGCAAATTTATTCTTAGATTAGTTACCTTTTCCTCGTGTTGCAACATACGAGGTGTTTGCATCCGCTGTCTATCTGATTTTTCCAAATATTTCAACTTCTGATTATGGACGTCTTTTAATGGAAATTATATAACACAACATAACAATTTGAGAATTAATATGTCAAGTGGAATATTTTAGTTTAAACTGCCCCATTTATACCAGCATAACTTGTTTATTTCACTAGATAAATGTATGTCAAATTGGTTTGCGTAGTTGTCTGCACTCATCGAAGTGAGATTACAGTGATTTAATAACAAATACTGACGACTCACTAGATAAGCGTACGTCATGACTGTGTGTATGTGTCTTCGTTTGTTTTGATTGATGAGTTATCAATTACTGCACGTGCATACTCATCCCAGTGAAATTATGGCGATTTGGCATCATCTGACTGTTCAGATAAGCTGTATTTCACGTCTGTGTGTTATGTGTATGCGCGCGTGGGCGTTTGCTTAGAATTCGAGAAATAATCTGTTACATATAATTAGCGGCACGTATATCATTCATTCAAGTGAAACTTAAATAATTACTGTCATTTCCTAATTGCACACGTCAAACCTAGTTTTACGCGTACTTTCCTAAATGAAGTAATTACAAGTGGCATCCCCCTGAAGATACTGTGAATACAGGCAATAATTAAGAGTTAGCAAATTTAAATTTGCCAAGGACTAAGTGTTTTAATAGGGTATAAAGTTAAAATTAAAAATTCTTTATATCAACTTTGCGAGAAGTAAACACCAATCTCATTGTATTTAACCACTCATCGAACAACATAACAAAACTACCGCCAGTCGTGCATGCACTGACTTGTTTCTGACCTCCCAGATCATCTCCTTAGAGTACGACAGCAAAGTGACCAGCGAGGATCAAACCGCATTATATATATATATATATATATATATATATATATATATATATATATATATATGGATATATATCTATCTTATCTAAATTTTGAGGACATACATGCTTACATCACGTCCATGACGTGTCTCATCGTCATTTACTTCTAATATTACTCTAGGATCAACCAGGAAACGCTGAAAATAGTCTAGTGCTTTAGGTACTGGTATATTGGTGTACATTGACACCACATCTAAACTCGCCAATCTATCGTTTACATTTAGCTCACATCTTTCGACAGTATCAACCAAATGGCATAAATTCATCAACGTATGGTACGAATATTTCTTTATTCTATGACATAGAAACTTAGACATTTTATATGTTGGGGAGTGTTGGACATTAACAATAATTCTCAAAGGGTTTCCTGGTTTATGTATCTTTACTAAACCATACACTCTGTGAGCGACTGTATCTCTTTGTAAGAGAGCGTTACCGTGTGTTTGATCTAATTCTTCTTTAGCAATTATATTATTGACCAATAATTTAACTTCTCCTTGTAACTTATCCGTTGGATCTTTATGAATTTTAGCGTATATCCCTATATTGTCTAGTTGTTCAAATACTTTATCATTATAATCAGATTGACTCATCAGCACCGACGCTCCTTCTTTGTCTGCTTTCAGACATATCACAATGTTTACTATTAACTATTTCCTGAGACTTTTTATTTCATAATTCGGTTTATATTTTTCTTCTTCGTACGTTAACACAGCTGTGGTTACGTCTAATTTAAACCTAACCTTAGCCTTGTCTGAGATTTACTATAATCAAAGTTGCGAACTTGATATCAACACCTAATCCATTATGTATTTACATTTGTCAGTATAAACTTAGAATTGTATAGTTTAGAAAATGCAATTCATCCAGTAGACCGGTTTCGTCCTTATTGGTAACTCATCACGTACTTGCCAGAATTTTCCGCGGCATATGTGTGAGGAGGGAGCAAGATACTGTGAATACAGTAAATAAGAGTTTGTAAAATTAAATTAGACAAAGTGTTTTAATAGGGTGGAAAGTTAAAATTAAAAATTAAAAAAAGAGTCTTAGAAGAAATTTGAATATTGCCTAATAAAAAAGATAATAGTAATAGCGCAAAGAAAATTTACCTTTTTCCCTCCCACCATACACACATAAATGTTTGTTAAAAGGTGCTACACTAACAACAGAACATAAGATAATAGATAAAATAAGTAATCAAGGATGAAATTATAAGATAATCCGAAAATAAATTAGGAGATATTGATTACTCACTCTTCACTTTTGTAAGTAAATAGCGGCAAAGTGTTCTTATTCTTTCACTTGAGCGAGTTTCTGATTCTGATTCGTTTCAAACAAGTTTTGTATTATCACCTGACCCATTAATTTCTTACATATGTCAGTACAAACTAAGAATTGTATAGTGTAGATAAGGCAATTCATCCAGTAGACCGGTTTCGTACTTATTTGATCTCTACTCAAGTACTGGGCTACAGAATTTGCCGTGGGACAGGGATACGAACTTGGGCACGTCTGTTTCGGAATCTGGTGCTCTAACCACTGAGCTATCCTGCCGCAAACTACACTACACACAATTTTCAGTTATATACTAACTAATGTTACTCGGTTAGTCAATTTTTCCTTAGGTGGAGCTCATAGGGCATCTATTTAGACCCAAAGTTCCAACTAACCATGCCCAATCTGTCATTACTGAACAGACACCACATTACATGGGGAAATGGTAGCGAAATGAACATTTATATAATTAAACGAACATTGGTTGCGCGGGTGGTGATAACAATTATTATAATCAAGGTTGCGGTCTTGATATAAACCCCTGACCCATTAATTACTACATATGTCAGTATAAACTAAGAATTGTATAGTGTAGAAAAGGCAATTCATCCAGTAGACCGGTTTCGTCCTTATTGGGAACTCATCAAGTACTGGCCAGAATTGCTGTGACAGGATACGAACTCCAAGTACGTCTGTTTCTGGAATCTGGTGCTCTAACCAATTGAGCTATCCTGCCGCACACTACACTACACACAATTTTCAGTTATACTAACTCAATGTAACTTGCTAGTCAATTTTCCTTAGGTGGAGCTCAGGTACCTCATTTAGACCCAAAGTTCCAACTAACCATGCCCAATCTGTCATTACTGAACAGACACCACTTTACATGGGGAAATGGTATTGAAATGAACATTATATAATTAAACGAACATTGGTTGCGCGGGTGGTGATAACAATTATTATAATCAAGGTTGCGGTCTTGATATAAACACCTGACCCATTAATTACTTACATATGTCAGTATAAACTAAGAATTGTATAGTGTAGAAAAGGCAATTCATCCAGTAGACCGGTTTCGTACTTATTTGGAACTCATCATGTACTGGCCAGAATTTGCCACGGACAGGACTCGAACCTGGGCACGTCTGCTTCGGAATCTGGTGCTCTAACCACTGAGCCATCCAACAAATCTATATCCCATTTCATTAATTATTATTGTAGCTTTCGCGCAATAACACCGTTTGTTTGTATTTGACAGTACGGATATTGAAACAAATTTAATTTATATTATTTTTGTGATCCGAATTAAATAAGAGGAAGACCTTTCCGGATCTTTTTCTGTTAAGATCTCCAAGCGTCTCAGATTTTCATCAACTATCTTCGCCTACTTACGCAGGTCATTCTGGGAATTTCCTTCAATTTTTGAAACACGAACTCCAGTATTTTAATTAAGCATATGGTGTTTATTTTCTATACTGCTAGAATGTTGCAGATGGCCGACTGCCGTTGCATGTCCCGAAATATGTTTCGGTCGATGTACTTTCGCTGCCAGATTCAAACAACTGCCAGCTAATTGCCGGCAGGAACTAATACAACGCGTCATTTTCGAGTCCCGAAGTCCTACCCGGCTGCTCTTTAAAGAGCCATCGTTATTTCTGCTTTGTTAGACACCGTCGGCGTTCAACTTTCGCTTTTAGCTCCGGAGCTTATCAAGGTGTTTTGTGTGGATACTGAGCTGATAGAAGATGAATAACAATACTGCATTGGACGGAAATATTAGCTTTTGATTTTATTCCAAAGCATCCACTTATTACCTTATTGCTCTTAAATTGGCAAATGCATTCAGAAAAGTAGAGAATAACCGGGCAGATCCTTTGTTTGTTAGTCTTTATGGGCTAATGTCTGTTGGAGCCAGCTATTCATAAGTGCTACATCTAAAATGTGGCTTTTATGCAGTTTTAAATCTTGCATGAGTAAAATTAGATATTTATGTTCGGTAAATTGGACCCACTGGTGTGTGTTGATTGTCTTTAGAGTCTGTTAATCCTGGTCCTCCTACAAATTTAGTAAAATTATCCTCAAAACTGGTAGAGCTTAAACTGGAAATAACTTAAATAATTTCATTCTTTGCACTAAGGGAATTTCCTGTTAACTCCTATCCTGACGACAATCCTTTTGATGCGCCTTCCGAATTATTCACGTTATCTTTGACTGGTGTGCGCTCACAAAAATTATGTTGTAAATCTCGTTTGCAGGTTTTGGATAAACATCAACCCTTTCGTGCTTACTGGCGACTTATCAGTTGGAGCCGATATTACACCCTTTACCCACTATTTATTTAGATGAGGAGTGTGGCAAAATAGGATGTTACAGTCTCCTAGACGAATGTGTAAACCTGCAGTAGTGAAGCTAACATCATATAAAGTATCGACAATGCGACTTCAACTCTAGCTCACTGTGTATAATATATACAGAGTCTGTAAAGTATACAAACACTATGGCTATTGTGTCAGGACCCGATACCAACATTATAATACCGAAAAGTTACATGGTACTAACAATGGTTGCTGTGTCGGTAAATGGTACCAACACAATGGATTTCAATATATGCAATAGTTCACCAAAATTGAGAATTACAACTATTTCTGAATACTTGCTACTCCAGAGTACCGACTCAGTAACCATAGTGTTAGAACATTGTACCTTTTCGGTACTAAAATGTTGGTATCGGGTACTGAAAAAATAGCCATAGTGCTGGTATCCTTGAAAGACTTGTTATATATATTATATAGAGTGAGTTAACTGTAAGTCGCATTTTCGAGACTTTATATGATGTTAGAGTCACTATTGCAGGTTTACACATTCGTCTAGCAGATTGTACCGTCCTATTTTCACACACTACTCACCTACATACCGGTTCCTACTGATGAGTCGCCAGTAAGCACAAAAATGTACACGAGATTATACTATCCGTTCATGCTGTCTTTGGTTTATCCCTCTAATCATAATTGTACTAATCTGTTACTATGTTTACAACACCTAATACATTATTGCATTTATAATAGTTCTCCGCCATGAACAGTATCAACTAGCAACCCTGCTTCTTCACCATTCGTATAACATTGCAAAACTATTTTGGTCATCAGTTCAAGATTGAAACTTTGTCAATGAAGATCAATTAATAGGAAACCAGAAAGCGTCTATTGCACTTGGATTCAAATACATTGAATCCTTCTGCAATGTCGACTGAAGCTTTTGACACAGTTTTTAAATTGATTGAATATTGGTTCACGAGCGTTTCGACAATTTTTTGTAAATAATGCATGCGAACTTGAGATAAACTTACGTCCTACTTTTTAGCCAGTTATATGTGCCGAAAGCTACAAACAGTTAATGTTCGTGACTGCATAGAAATTGTGCAGCCGACATTTCCAGTCAAGTTCAATGTATGCAGACTGCTAGAGGTGAGAGCTACATTCAATTTGATTTCCATATATATTCAATGCGGTTTGATCCTCGATAGTCAGTTTGCCGTCGTTCTCTGATGATGACATGGAAGGTCGAAACGCGTCAGTGCGTTGCGGCTGGCGGTAGTTTTGTTATGTTGTTCGACGACTGGTTAAATACAATGGGATTGGTGTTTACTTCAAGCTCGCAAACTTGATTTAAAGAATTTTTAGCCAGTTGTTTGTTTATTTTCTTTTAATCTTAGACAAAGGTATTCAAAAGGATTTTATTAAATTTGAATAAAATTGTAATAGTTTACAAGGCTTTCAACTATGCGGTAATGTTCATTAATATGGATTTGAACTAAAAAAGAAATTTTATCAAATATAAGAAGCGCTTCTTTCTCATTATCTTCTCATGTATATACTAATGAAAATCTCTTAATATACAAATTGAAAGGCAAAACAAGATAAAAATATGTAAACATGGAGAGAGTGTGAAATAAGAAAAAAAACCAATCAATTGCGCGCGTCACTACCAGTTCAAGCTCAATGCATGAACGTGCTTCTTCTGCTTGCATAAATCCGGCTGCAATTTGGTTATCCATAAGGCTTCATTTGTGGCTAGCTCCCATTTGTTATTGCATTTAGTAATTATTTTAGATGCTACGTCTGGAGAACATACGTGTAATGTTTCGATGATGTGTTGCGCAATTGCTGAAGTGTATTTACTATTTGATTTAAAACAGGCGTTTAAGTTACAATGTTCTGTGATTCGAGTAATTAACCGTCTGGTCGATCGTCCTACGTAAGTTGATCGACAACTTGCGCATATATATTGGTAAATAATATTTGATGTCGATATTAGCGTTACCAACATTCAAAGAGAAACAGCCGTTAATGCCTACGTCACATATTATTTACCAATATATATGCGCAATTTGTCGATCGACCAGACGGTTCTTTACTCGCATCAGAGACCATTGTAACTTAAACGCCTGTTTTAAATCAAATAGTGAAAACACGTCTGGACTTGCGCAACACATCGATGAAACAACGCACGTGTGTTCCCCAGACGTAGCATTTAAAATAATTACTAAATGCCGTAACAAAAGGGAGCTCGCCACTTACGAAGTCTTATGGATAAACAAATTTCAGCCGGATTAATGCAAGCAGAAGAAGCATGTTCAGGCATTGAGCTTGAACTGGAGGTGAGCATACAATTGATTGGTTACCTTTTTTCACACTCTCTGCATTTTTACATATTTCTATCTTATTTTGCCTTTCAATTTATATATAAAGAGATGTTCATTTGTGGATACATGAGAAGATAATGAGAAAGAAGCGATTCTTGTATCCGGTTAAATTTCTTGTTTTTGCGCCAGGGAAGGGTATTATGAATTTTATTAAGGCTCGCATTTCCAAAGAATATAAATTTGATTTTTTCAGAACTTTTACTGCATATTTCTTACAAATTTTAAAAATTACTGTTCATTTCTGTTTCAGGTTGCTGACTACGGAATAGTGGATGACTTATTTAAAGTAATCCCGGAAATGGCTAAATTACTTTAATTATTTTGCAGCTGCCCTTGTAAAACTATTGTTGCTTGCTGTTCTTGTTGGTCTTCTACTTTCTATTCAACAGATGTAAATTTATGTGTGCGTATCGTTGCTGACAATGTTATTGGGTCATTCGTTTTTTCAATTTTGTTCGAATAATTTTTCTTGATTTTCATTTTCTTTGAAATTTATTTATTTAATTTAGTTTGCTTTCTGCACGCTTATTTCTTAATCATACTTAGTTCGCCCTCATCAACCTATTACATTCTTTATTTTTCTAACCGATTTCTCCTTTTTTGTTAGCTAAAATTTTAATATTTGTCAATCATTGTTTCTTCGATTATTCTAAGAATAGTTTATCAATTTTTTCATCCCTTATACTTGATCAAGGCCTGTTTATATAGGTTAGCATGATCAAATTCGATTTTTTTCTGAATATGTTAAGACTCTCTGGTTGACGTTCTTTTAAAAGGTACATGTGTTCATTTCGATTTAAGGCTCCCACCTATGGTTAATGATGAAATTAATTTTTTTTAAATAAATTAATTTACTTCGTGTGATAAATCTAAATTGATATATCTATACGCTTTGTCTTAATTTTTTATAGGTTTTTAACAAATAATTGTAGTCTTTTCTTTCTGCATTACTTCTTTCTACGTTTTGCTAATTTTCTTAATATTATAACAATCAAACTTTGTAGTTTACTCTACTTTTTTCTATTAGCTTTATGCCTTTTACTTTTGAAACCTTCCAGCGCTGGCTTTCTATAAATTACCTTTGGTGCTAATAATCATTACTTTGGTCTACTCCGCTTTTTCTAATAACTGATTCAACCGTAAATCCTTTAGGTGATATTGTAAAATTAATCAACTTTCCATGTTTTCTTCTGGTGATATATTATTGATTTATAAAAAATTGTAAATTTGTGCTTTGTTTGGCAGCATATAATAAAGCTAATTTTTTGAGTTACCTGTCTTTTCTTTTTCCTAACTATCCTGTTGTCATGCATGTTTATGTAAAATATTTTCTGCATACTCTGTTACGTAGATGGCATCAGCTTTTATTCAAAAGTTAGAAATAAACACGAAATTTGCTGTGCAATGCACGTTTTTTTAGTAATATAACGTTATTTAATCAAAGATTATTTCGAGGAGCGCTAAATCAACAAAGAGTAAAATTGATTTTTTTTTCTAAATGGAATAAGCTAAGCGGCGCTAAATGTACTCTGGCATGTTGGTGCTAAACATATCTATATTTTATAGCCTAGAAATTACCTTTTTCTACAATTAGTAAAAAGAGTAAGCCATTAAGTCTAACTCCTTCAGTAATTTTATGCAACTAGTAAGCACTTCAACGAAAAATTGTGTTTTTATAGACTGGTAAACATTTAACCTGAAAATTTTCCGAAGCTGTCGTGTGAAATTATTCAATTTATAGTTACTTGAATTTTCTCACGCGCATATGTGTATTATGGTGATTGCTAATAGCCGACGTACCCCCTACACTGCTTGATATATGCGGTTTTACTAGGGACATTGATGGTGATAGCGATGAAGATAATTATAATTATTCTGATTGATATGTTAATCTACTGCTGACGAATAATTGTGAAGATTATGCGATCATTGATTGTGTGAGTGCTGATAATAGTTATGGTTGCGATGATGATATATACCCCAATTTCATTTTATATATATATATATATATATATATATATATATATATATATATATATATATATATATAGAAACAGCACTGTAATTTAGACAAGGCACTTCGACTAGTGGACCGCTTTCGTCCGTATCGGGAACTCTTCAAGTACTGTGCAGGATTTGCTGCGTACAGAACTCGAAACTAGCCTCGTCAGATTCGAAGTATGTAACTCTAACCACTGGGCCACCTTGCTTCTCGCTACTCACAATTTTCAAATATTTGTGTTAACTAATGTTTTTGTTACCTTTTTCATCAGGTAGAGCCTATATGACGTGTCTTTAAACCTAAAGTTCTAACCATCCACTTTTACATATAGCAAGTGGTGTTTAATTGAATATGTAGACAATTAAACGATCATTTGTTGCGCGGAAGGTGATAATAATTATTTAAATCAAGGTTGCGATATTGATATAAAGTTAATCCATTATATATATATATATATATATATATATATATATATATTTGTCTTTATAAATAATGTATTGTAATGTGTATAAGGAAAAACTAACCAAAAAAATTAGCTAGTATATAACTGCAAATTGCGTGGAGAATGCGGCAGGGTGTCTCACTGACTCCGCAGAAAGCCTTTCCAGGTTCGAACCCTATTCGCGGCAAAAATCTAGATATCTCATGAGATATTCCCAATAAGGACGAAGTCGGTGTACTGAATGAATTGTCTTTTCTACATTACATGATGCTGAGTTTATATTTACAAATGTATATTTATAATGGGACTGGTTTTTTAAATCAAGATCGTGACCTTAATTTTTTTAAATTTTCACATCTAGTGATGGTTTACTTATATAAATGTTCAGTTCAATACCTCTTCCCTAGGTAGTGTGGTGTCTGTCCTATACTTAAAAAATGGAGTGGCTAACTGGCACATAAGGTTAAAGGAGATGCCGCAAGGCTCCCTCTTAGAGAAAGATTAACAAATGAAAATGTTAGTTTACAACTGAAAATTGTGCGTAGTGTGCGGCAAAGTGGAACGGTGGCTGGCGTCACAGACTTTTGAGCCAACGTGCCCATTTTCGGGCCCTGTTCGCGGTTAATCCTGAGGACGAAACTTGACTACTGGATGAATTGTCTTTTCTACATTACGTGATGCTTGGTTTAAACTGACAAATGTAGGTATATATAATAGGATTGGTGTTTATAACCAGATCGCAAACTTGATTTAAATAAACATGAAGGTTGTTTTATTGCTGTTATTTATCACTGTGAAACATATTTACGTTTTTCCTTTTATGTATTTTATCAACATTGTTGAGAAGTTGTTGCCAGATTAACTGAAAACGGTGAGATTGTTTCTTGTTAGCATTTAAGGCTAGTTTGCTTTTTGATCGCGAATGCATAAAATTTATACTTTCTTTCTGACTGGTCACTTTATGTAGCACTGAGATGTTTTTATTTTCAATCATATCCTGTCTGTATAATATACTCCTGTTTGTTTGAGCTACATTTACAAATTTTAGCTTACTACATTTAAAAATTATAATGTTTTGTTTTCCAGATGTAGGAGAAAAATCATCTATCATTAAGAGTTCGCTCTCTGTTTAGGGATTGAAACATATTTTATGTTTATTTTAACACCATATCACGAGAATTAGCAATTTAGATAAACTGTCAACTTCATTCACATAATCTGTCATAATTTGTCTAAGATGCATAATTTGCCGATTTTGATTGCTTGTCAATTTATCTAGCTG
Source organism: Eudiplozoon nipponicum (assembly GCA_029291075.1). NCBI lineage: Eukaryota > Metazoa > Platyhelminthes > Monogenea > Mazocraeidea > Diplozoidae > Eudiplozoon > Eudiplozoon nipponicum. The sequence goes on from JAQBSW010007219.1 coordinate 31,210, forward strand.
TGGTTTTGCTGCAGTTGATCATTGTAAAGGTTAATGTTTCTGTGCTTAAAGTGCAAGGTTTTTTGTTTTATGATCTGAAGCGTCAGTGTTTAAATTATCATTTACTGTTGTCTTTGATTATAAATAAATGAATATATATATATATATATATATATATATATATAATTTATTTATATAAAGATATATAAATATACATGTTTTTTGTATTAGCTGTTAATCTGGATAACTAGAACTTATTAAGTCGTCTATCCGAAATGGTCTAAATCAATACCTGTATTTAATTAAATGGACTTCAGTGATTTTTTTCTTAAGCGTTTCTTATTAGTTGGCTAAGAAAATTTTAAGTTATTAGGAAAGCACTTTGTATAGAACCAATGTGATGTAATTTAATGAATAATGCTTATATGACAATCTTAGCTTTCCTTCAAAAATAATCTATCCATTATTTTCTTTAGTGTTCCTGTTTATTCCGCCTTCTAGGCTGAGGCTCATTTAGAACGCGCTGCGCGTGAGATTTGTTGGCGACCTATTTATATCATTTACACCCAGCAGTTTTTATTATAGTTTCTCTTATGTATGAAGCGTTTACACATTATTTCTGTGGCAATCTAATTTTATAATTGAGTTTCAAATTTCAAATGAATCCATCTGATTAACAGTGAATTAACTACCCATTCCTAGTCTGTTCTGGTTATACACTGCTTTTCTATCTGTTCACCTGTCCAGAATTTCGATCTCCTGCTTCATTGACCTTATTGTTAGTCTTTACTGGGGCCCTATGTAAAATGGTCAATTTTGTTCGAATCAAAATTTTAAATTTTACTCGACTGGTTTAAATAATTGACATGAAGTCATGATTGGCCTTTTCGTAGTTGTCAATATTAAGTCTTTTTAGATTGTCTTGTTATTTATTTTTTAAGTATATCCATGATTTCCGCATATAAATAATATATATATATATATATATATATATATATATATATATATATATTTAGTTGTCTACTTCCTTGGTCGTGGATAAATGTGACATTTACTGCGTATACTATTCGTTGGTTTACTTTTTTATATTTAACAGCCATCACAGTATTAATTAAAGGACTCATCAAAGTATGATATACACGAATCTGTAAGTGTCATTCAAAGTAGGAATAACATCGAGATCAGTGTAAGCTATGATGTCATAAGTGATATCTTTACAATATGCGATATAAATGCATTAGACCAAAGAGCATACAGCACTACTCATTATTTAACCAATGCTGAGGCTTTAATGCCGCAACCACAACTAATCATAGAGAAACCTGGGTATCGGTGAGTTATAGCATACGTTCATCCAGTAGATCGGTGTCGTTCTCGTCATGTACTGTCCAGAATTTTGTTGCTGGCATGTCTCGAACCTGGGCGCATCTTTTTCGAAATCTGTAATACTAACCACTGAGCAACCCTGTGTACGCTAAACACAATTTTCAGTTTTGTACTAACTACTGTTTCTTGGTTAGACTTTCCTTTATGTGAAGCCTATAAAGCATCTCCTTAGCCATAAAGTTTCGACTAACCATCAACAATCTGCCATTATAGAGCAGGTATCACGTTACATGGGGATATGGTATTGAAATTATGAATAGCCTTTTCCACACTATACAATAGGTAGTTTATATAAAATTCGCAACCTTGATTAAAAGTAATTGTTATCACCTCGCGCGCAACCAATGTTCGTTTAATTATATAAATGTTCATTTCAATACCACTTCCCCGTGTAGTTTGGTGTTTGTTCAGTAATGACAGAGTAGGCATGGTTAGTTGGAACGTTAGGGCTAAAGGTATGCTATATAGGCTTTACCTAATGGAAAGGCTAACCAAGAAATATTAGTTAGTGAATAATTGAAAATTGTTTGTAGTGTGCGGCAGGGCGGCTCAGTGATTAGAGCACTAGATTCCGAAACAGGCGTGTCCGGGTTCGAGTCCTGATCGCGGGAAATTCTGGACAGCATGTTATGAGTTCCCAATAAGCATGAAACCGGTCTACTTGATGAATTGCTTTCACAACACTATACAATACTTTGTTTATACTGACAAATGATAAACTTAAATATGACAAGAGCGAGAAGAGAAAATTTCGAAAATTGCAATTTAAAATAAAGATCATATTAATATTGTACAGGAACGGTGATCCTTAACGTAAAGGAGAATTACTAGATGTTGCACTGTATAAAGTACCTAAGTTAATATATACAGTAAATTAGCCATATATTTAGGTGATCGTTTATTATTCTTCCGCACTATCCTTCAGTAAATTTCAGTTTAACACTTACTATTTAACTTTAGAAAGTTTCCGATTCTGATTCATGCAATCTACGCTTCCTTATATTATTTTCTGTTGCTATCCTAGTTGAGCCTAGAAATTTTTATACCGCTGTTTCATTCATTATGTTCGCCCTCGATTGAATTTTAATCGATTTTCTAATCAATCTTTCCGATCTATTACAACCACATATTGATACGCGTCTAACTATCCCAGTTGATTTTATGTTCCGTCTCTACTATATGTCCGCAAGATTTTTCCATATTTGCATGTAGTTCTATGTTTCCCTCTTTGTGCCTTAATTAGGTGCGCTGTTTTATCGACAGCCATGAGGTTGCGGATCTTACATGGCATTTCACATATTCTTCGTATGCCTAACGCCTCTGTTTTATTCTCTTGGCTAGGAAGCCTAGTGCTCAGGATAAGGGATTGTTTTTAAATTGATCATACGTTGTATTTCAATTATACCGTTTTAATTTCCTGCTTAGCTGTGAGTCAGGTTTTACCATGAACGAACGATTATTCTTCGTTCTATCTGTCTTACTGTGCCTATTATTCTGATTAAATTTACTTACGGTATTCATTATAGTTGCTTCTTTTAACTTAAAATGGTGCCAATTAGCAATAAATATTTCTCGAAGTCTGCCTAATTAACACTGCTAACATAAGGCTTCTTATTGCCACTGGCTTTTAGATACTGAACTCCATCTTATATGAAGATGATTTTACCTGAAAAGAGATCTTTGAGTTCATAATTTTGTTTGTATTTCTCATCGTCGTGTGTTAACAAAATTGTTGCTAGATGTAATTTAGTCTTAGTGTTATTGTTATTTCAAAGGAATTATGCTGGCATATCAGCGACAAAATTTCTATTTGGTCACAATCATAACTGTTGATTTTTGCGACTTTCATTTAAGTTGCAAAACTTTCCTATATTTACAAAGATCGAAGATTCGGCAGATGACTAAATTGGTATTGACCAGACTTCAGTTTTCACCGAAAGTGAAGCATAAAGATGAAGAATAATATCGGATATTACATGAGCGGAATTTGGAGTGTTTCTGCACACCTGGAATGGTCATAAGCAAAAGTTCGCATTACTGTTAGAACAAAACTTAAACTGCCTCTATAGATAGGTGTTTTTTTTTAACTTTTAAACGGAATTCACGATTGTGCTTTGGGATAAGGCAATTGTAATACATCGTAGTAAGAGGCTACAGTAGGTTGACGAATAGGCTATGATTATCCAGTATGCGGAATTCAATAAAAAGGCGGAGATTTCTCTGGTGTGCTATTTAGATGTTTCATTCCATTTAAACTAGATAATACGCTATTTTTTCATTGTTATTTCCTAGTTTATAGAGTTTTGAGTCAGTAAAGTATCAATTTAAAATGTGTTTGATGGTGGTGACGGTGATGATGATGACATTAATGATGCTGACGATAGGGATAAGGATTTTGATAACAAAGATGGTAAAGTTAATGTGGCTGATGATTTTAATTATGATTATGTCGATGGCAGTGGTGATGACGAGGATGATGAGGATGACGAAGTGGATAATAATTATGACGGTGATGATGGTGTCATTTGACGATAATAATGCTAATCATGACAGGGACATTATAGATATTGATGATAGTATCAACGATGATGATGATGATGATTATAAGGATGATGGTAGAAATGGCGATAGTGATGCTGACGCTAATTGTAATAATAATGGTGATTACAGCTGGGTTGATTAAAATGACAACGAAGACGATGATGATTTCGATGATGTTGATCTCATATTACTTCTTGCGCTATAATTATAACAATTATTTACCACGGTCTTATTTGACATAACTTTTCACGAATCACTCCTTAATACATAGATGCATTTACGTTTGATTGACACAACCAGGATTACACAGCTATTCAGATTTGATGTGCTTTGCTCAAATCAGCAAATTTGACCTAATATACCGCTTAGAGATCGATATTTTCAATTAAATATACAAATGGTCCATCTCGAACGCGCGCAGTAAACATTCTTCATGTAGTTAATTTTTTTTAAAACTTGAATAGACGAAATTTCAATCTAAAAACGAAAAATTTCAAGTACGTTTTTTACCCACGATTTCTTAGGTGTATTTGTGTTGTTTGGCATTTACTTGTATGGTCTCTTATCCTAATGCTTAATAGAGTATAGAAAAAATACTCCAAATCAAGCAATATATACGTATACTGAGATCGACATTTCGCAGGGTTTATTACAATAACGGTTTGGACCATATGCATTTATGCTCCACTGCACCATTAGAGAGTCCAATTGGCGTAAAACGATGAGGCGTTGACACCAGTTTATTTGTTTGATAAAACTGTGACCCGTGGAACGAATCGTCTGCACTATCGTAATTTGATCGTTAAATGGATACTTGTATCCTGTAAGTACCGGAAATGCTCATGAAATTGCTGTCGTTAGAATTGATTAAGTCTCGCCTGTGATCAGGCGGAAACATACATTTAACTTTAAGATTAATTGATGTGTTTACTTTTTTAATTTTCTTTTCTTACAGATTTAAGTAGTTCGAGTATTCTGAAATTATCTAAGAAAGCATAGATATTAGTTCAACGAGAGAGAAGAGGATAGAACGCCGTCATCATTCTATCACTGTCGAATGGCTTTCATATCGAAATCGGCTGGTCATCGTAACGTGAGGATGTTTACGGCCATATATTCGAGATTTTGGTTGGCTGGTTTGTTTTTTAACTGTCTGCTTTTGCAGCTTGTCGTTATGAATGCTGTAAGTTTGTCAAATGGAGTTACGCTAAGTGAACAGTCGACCAATTTGAAAAAAATTTCCGAAGAAAATGGACAGACTCGAGTGCAAAATTTGCATTTTCATCAACGGGCAATTCTTATTTTACAAGAGACTGCTGACTTGATTTCTGATGTGTTCTTCAGTGTCCCAGGAGCTGCATATCTCCTGGACTGGTTTCTTTGGCTGCGTTATCCGATAACGGTGAGCAACATTTGATGTTTTGCGCACCCTTTCAATATAATTTTTTTTTCAAAAAAACTGGTCGTAATTTTTTTCGATTTTTTTGCTTTTTTATTGTTCTTCTTTTTTAGTATTCTTCTATCTAGGCTTGAGAGAAAACGGCTCAACCGATGTGACTTAAAACAACCAAATGCACCCAACCGATAGGACTGGAAACACATGACAACAAACATAAATGAATACATACACTGATACATGCATACACTAAATACATACATATTTACGTGTAAACACAATGATGGATACACGTAATGCATGCATACATACATGTATGAATACATACATATATTCATACTTACAAACACGTACTTATATTACAGTTCAATACTGTTTATTGCGAAGAACTAATATATATGCAAGTATGTATTAGGTCTTGTGAACCTAGTAACAAATTAGTTCAGCTGTGACCATAAGGATAAACCAAAGGCAGCATGTTCGGAAAGTATAATCTCATGCACATTCGTTTCGTGCTTACTGGCGACTCATCAGTAGGAGCCGGTATTGCGCCCTTTAACCACTATATATTTGGTAGAAGAATGTGGAATAATAGGACGGTACAATCTCCTAGACGAATGTATAAACCTGCAATAGTGAAGCTAACATCATATAAAGTCTACGACAATGCGACTTCAACGCTAACTCACTCTATAAAATATATATCCAGAGTCTGTAAAGGATACTAACACTATGGCTGTTGTGTTAGTAACCAATACTAACATTATTGTACCGAAAAGGTACATGGTACTAACACTATGGTTTCCGAGTCGGTACATGATACCAATCTGATGGATATCAATTTATGCTAAAGTTGAATGAATTTCTTTGGTGAGAACCTGGATTAATTGAAATTACCTGATCTGTGTTTTGACTAACGCAACTTTCATTGTTCCAGTAATTTTATTTTTGCAAAATATTTCTATCTACATTACCGTAGGTCTTCATCAGTTGCATTTCACGAAAAAAATGAAGCCAGCTTGCTCCTATTTTCGCAGCATTAACTGTGCTTGTTAATACAGCTTCAATTTCATTTTGGTTCATTTAAACAATTATATTTTTTGGAAGTTGTTCTTTGTGCGCAGTGCGATCATTACATTTGGAGTATCCACCGTTTACATCCGTTGGTGGTGGATTCGTACTATCATTTCCGCAAGGCTCCGAAGCAAGCTTGCTTCATTTGTTTCGTGAAATGCAACTGATGAAGACCTACGGTAATGTAGATCGAAATATTTTGCAAGAAGAACATTACTGGAACAATGAAAGCTGCGTTAGTCAAAACGCAGATCAGGTAATTATGCTAAAGTTCACCGAAATTGAGAATTACAACAATTTCTGAAGACCTGTTTCTCCAGTAAATCCATACACTCTGGCCTTGATCGATATCAGTTATCACATTTAGCGGTAAGCATGACATCATTCAATTCAATATATTATTTAACTGTAATATATCGAAATGTGATAACTGATATCGTTCAAGGCCAGAGAGTATGGATTTACTGGAGTAACAGGTGTTCAGAAATTGTTGTATTTCTCAATTTCGGTGAACTTTAGCATAAATTGATATCAATCATGTTGGTACCATGTTCCGACTCGGAAACCATAGTTTTGGTATCATGTTCCTTTTCGGTACAATAATGCTTGTATCGGTTACGGACACAATAGCCATAGTGTTAGTATCCTTTACAGACTCGGTATATATATTATATAGTGTGAGTTAGCATTGAAGTCATATTGTCGTTGACTTTAGATTATGTTAGCTTCACTATTACAGGTTTACACATTCGTCTAGGAGATTGTACCGTCCTATTGTTCCACATTCTTCTACCAAATATATAGTGGTTAAAGGGCGTAATACCGGCTCCTACTGATGAGTCGCCAGTAAGCACCAAACGAATGTGCATCAGATTATACTTTCCGTTCATACTGCCTTTGGTTTATCCTTCTGGTCACAACTGAACTAATTTGTTACTAGATTCGCAACACCTAATACATACTTGCATATATATTAGTTCTTCGCAACAAACAGTATTTAACTGTAATATATTGAATTTAATGATATCATGCTTACCGCGAAATGAGAAAACTGATATCGATCAAGGCCAGAGTGTATGGATTTACTGGAGAAACAGGTCTTCAGAAATTGTTGTATTTCTCAATTTCGGTGAACTTTAGCATAATTACCTGATCTGCGTTTTGACTAACGCAGCTTTCATTGTTCCAGTAATTTTCTTCTTGCAAAAGATTTCGATCTACATTACCGTAGGTCTTCATCAGTTGCATTTCACGAAACAAATGAAGCAAGCTTGCTTCGGAACCTTGCGGAACTGATAGTACGAATCTACCACCAACGGAATTAAACTGTGGATACTCCAAATGTAATGATCGCACTGCGCACAAAGAACAACTTCCAAAAAATATAATGGTTTAAAAGTACTAAAATAAAATTGAAGCGGCATTAACAAGCACAGTTAATGCAGCGAAAATAGGAGTGTTATTTGAAGAAGCACGCTTGTTTTTCCAGCAATTTAAGAGAAACAGCTGTTAATGTCATCCTTAAATATTATTTACCAATATTCCTGCGCAACTTACGTAGGCCGATTGACCAGACAGTTAATTATCGTAATGAATAAATATTGAAACTTAAACGCCCGTTTCAAATAAAATGGTTAATACACGTTCGCAATTGCGAAACATCAGTGCAATCTCACATGTATGTTCTAAATGCAATAACAGAAGAGTTCATCACCTACGTAGCTTTATGCACGTAGAATTGAGTTTGACCTGGCATTGATGCACGCAAATGATGGGTTGTTCTCTTAATTCACACTCTCTACGTTTACAATTTCTGTTTTGTTTTGCCTTTTATTATTATTATATATAATATTATATATATTTATATATATATATATATGTAAATATATGTTCATTTGTAGATATTTGAAAAGAATATGGGAAATAAACGGTTCTCGTACTTGATAAAAAATTCATTGCATTCTTGCACATTGAAAGAGTATTATGAATTGTATTAAGGCTCGCATTCCAATAGCTCATGGTTAACTGTCACATGACCAAAACCTATATACTAGGAAAGGAAACTGAAAATAATTATCTGCTCTAAACATCGAAGTAAGGCCACCATATAACAAACACACATTGGGGCCAGTTAACTTAAAAGTAATGCTTTCATTCGTTTGTACCTCGTTACAGTCTGTCCACCTTGCAGCTCAGGCCAATTTAGTTTCGGCCTACAAAACAGTGTCGTTTTAGGCAAGCGGAATATGGGCGTACATGAAACAGACATCGCAATTTCTGTAGCATTTTTTCATTCTTTAAAGAATTACTCATATTTTATTCGTATTTACGCCGACGAACTTAAACGTAGTTTCTCAGACGGCAGTTATCGTATGTCTGTAAGTGTCTATGATTCTTAACTATGGAGACCCAAATCTCGCTTTTGTATAACATCACTGCATTTACAGATGCATTTTATACACGACCTTTTACGCCGTGTATAATATATTATTTTTGCTGTTAGTGGCGAGGTTTGAAAGAGAATACCCCAGATTTTGCGATTTTAGTATTGGCGCTCTATCTCAGGTTGCGCGAGTTAGTGATAAAATGTCCTAATAAAGGTCAATCAGCTTATGGCTAACAAATTTTCGTGGCTATTTGAGATGTCCTTTTGACGCGATGTACAATTTTAAAACTAAAATGTGCATACTTTTACAAATTTTGGTGCTATCATACGATGTCATTTTTAAAATTCTTTTAATTCCTTGTTATTCGTTTCCAGGTGGGGCTATTACTGCCCTTCTTTATTGTGTTTTGTCTTTACATGACGGCATTCACAATTCAAATGATTATGCTACGCCATTGGTTGTGCCGCCAAGTAACTACAATTGGCTGTCTCTTCTCTAGAAGCGCTAAACGTCTTTTCCAATCTTGGCAGGCGAGCAACACCAATGTTTCTTCTGCACGTAGTCTCTCAGCTAACACGCCGGCACCAGGCTTTAACGGGTTAGATATCTTAGCGCACTATGCCAATATCCATTGACTTTGATTATAGCCAATAATTTATTTTTAGTATAAAGGAAGATTTATTTCAGAAATATATTAATAGATATATTGTTACAATTTTTACGGGCTTTCATTTGATTTAGTAATTATATATTAGTCTGAACCTTAATTTGATTTACTATAATCAAGGTTGCGATCTTGATATAAACACAAAACCCATTAAGTACATATACTTGTCAATGTAAACTAAGATTTGCATAGTGTAGACAAGGAAATTTATCAAGTAGACCGGTTTCGTCCTTATTGAAAACTCATCACGCACTGGCCAGAATTTGCCGCGGACAGGGCTTGAACATGAGAACGTCTGTTTCGGAATCTGGTGCTCTTATCACTGAGCCAAACTACCGCAAGCTACACACAATTTTCTGTTATACCGTAACTTATGTAACTCGGTTATTACTTTTTATTTTACGTGCAGCTCATATGGCATCCATTTAGATCAAAAGTTCCAACTAAACATCCACAATGTTTCACTATTGAACGAACAACACACTACATGAGGAAGTGCTATTTAAATGAAAATTTATATAATTAAACAACATTGTTTCCTCGGGCGGTGATAAAAATTACTATAATCAAGGTTGCGATCTTGATATAAACACATGATCTATTGAGTTTATCATTTTTTCAGTATAAACTAAGAATTGTATAGTTTAGAAAATGCAATTCATCCAGTTTACCTTATTGGGAATTCATCACGTAATAGCCAGAATTTGCCGCGGACAGGGCTCGAACCTGGGCACGTCTGTTTCGGATTCTGATACTCATGGAGCCACACTGCCGCACAGTACAAACAAGTTTCAGTTACATACTAGCTAAATGGGTGCCACATGAACTCTACGTAAAAGAAAAAGGCGAACCGAGTTACATTAGTGCTTAGTTAATACTAAAAATGTATGTACATAATGGGTCAGGTGTTTAAATCAAGATCGCAATATTGATTATAGTAATTGTTGTCACCGCCTGTGCAACCAATGTTCGTTTAATTATGAGTTTGGGTTATATTTATTTGCAAAAGCCGTACGTACCGTTTGCTATTGACTTGGTATTGACTTTTGAGTGAGTGTAGGTGGGTGTTTGTTTGCAGATTGGTGTAACTTTCATTGTTCAACTAAGTAATGCTTGAAATCATCTTACTTCCCTACCGATAGATTGCGTTTTGGTTAAAAATTTGCTCATTTGGCTACTGCACGTACGCATGCTTTCTCTACACCTGTTTTGCAATTTTGCTTAAATTGATACTGAGTAGTGCTGATGTGTCCCTCTGGTTATACATTTTCAGTTTTGGTTTCGGTTGTTGATCATAATGAAACTGTATGTTGATGATGCTGATCCAATGAATAGTCGGCTTTCGCTTGATTCTTTAGTGTTATTGCTGAAAGTGTGAATACATCATAATTATTGTGAAACATTCCGATTGAATTCCATTGTGCTTGATATAGAAGGTTTTATACATTTATAATGATATTTACGATTGCTTTATGTCAAACTTAATTTATTTATTTGGCTGTGTGCTCCATTTTAACTATATGCTCCGAAATGTCTCAATTTACTGACAGCGCTAGGCCATTTTGGATAATGTTTTGATAAATGCTGTTCGATTCTATTTGTTAATTTTGAATGGAAAAGGAAGAAAATAGTGCGAAAGGATTTTGAGAATTTACCTGATCCTAGTTTTACATACCAACGTTTCGTTTTTTTGGCTACAATTTCATTCGAGGT